>BLKR01001702.1:192569-258059 GCA_011170035.1 Teleogryllus occipitalis | reverse complement strand
CTGAAAGATCACCCATCTGAACGACCGATTTTTCTTGGAACGGTCTCTGAAACCCGCATTTTGTGAGCAAAATTTACTCGTGTCAACAGAATGGTGAAACAGTAGAAATTCAAAAACTTATGCAGTAAACTACACTTTTTGAGAAAAGTAATAGCATTCTTAAAGATTTTTTTCTATTTTTCACACAAAAAATTTTAATTCCCGAACACGAAAGACGTTGGAAATGTTATATTAACTCGAATGAAAGAGAGAGGAAGCAACAAAAGAACATCGCTTTGGAGAAAGAGGGTAACAAGTTCAGAAGCAACCCATTGGATAGTTAAGTTGTGAAGGGCACAAAAAACTCAGACAAGAGTAAACATTCTGCGGGTGATGAAAGTAATTTTCTATACAAGAGTTTCTGGCGATTTTCGGGTGAAGTTTATTGTGTTAGGAAATTTCTGATTTTTATATTGCTTGATTTACTAAAAGAGTTCTTTATTGATTATTTTTTAACTTGGTTTTATTTTATTGTTATTCTTTTATTGTTGTTATTGTGGATTTTCGACATTTGCTATCACAGATTTTATGTTAATATGTACCAAGAATTTTGGAAGATTTATCAAACAACAATGTCCTTTGCAATATAATAAATAATTTTTCTAAGTGAAGATGGTTAAAACATTTGTTTATTTCATTTGTTCATTGTTTATTATGTTCACTTGATTATTTAATAAGTTACTTCGTGACTTACGCTAACATGATGCTGTAGCTGTCGCATTCAGAAAGAGGAAGTAAGTTCGGCGAAGACAGAAGTACCATCTTGCAATCGCTCTTGTGACACTAAAACACACGAGCACACGAAGAGATTATGTGTGGAACATTACGAACCGATTGCGAATCATCTTTCGCACAGGGAATGTTAAAAAAAATTCGTTCACTTATTACGTAACTCACTGTTTTCGATTAAGTTTCTTCCCTAATGTTCAAAATCGAATTCATTGCAAAAGTTATTTTCATAGTTTTGATATTACAAATTTCGTATATATATATATATATATATATATATATATATATATATATATATAATTTCGAAGAGCAATCGTGGATATACATATACTCATCTCAATATAAGATGACACCTATGCAATAAAATTCACCTTCAATTTGTTTTATTTTCATTTATTCAAAGACTTTGAATCAAAGTGATGATGATAGAAGTTCTTTTGTTCGGAGATTTGGTCGGACACTGAAGCCTTGGAGCACGGTCGGTGGCCAGTTGGATGTTAACACGAGCGTACATCGGCAGCATCAGGCGGAGCGCGGGGGCGGGGCAAGGCGCGGCGGGGAGGGGGAAGGGGGGGGCGAGGGCGAGGGCGGGAGCGAGGACGCAGAGCGAGGGTGCGGCGAGGTCGCGCCCGAGAACGCCGGCCGGCGGCGGCGGCGCCGCCGAGGGCGGGGACGGCTCCGCTCTCCAAGTCACTCTTAATTACTGTGCGGCGGCGGTGGCGGCGGCGGTCCGGAGAGGCGGCCAATTAGGGACCAGGAGCGAGCGGGCCGGCCCGATTCCATTATCACCCTCATTAGCCGTAATTGTTGCGAGCAAATAATCCAGTGCTCATGCGCGCGAGGCCATGGTGCCTGCCTGCCTGCCTCCGCCCTGCCCCGCCCCCCCCCCGCCCCCGCGCCGCCGGTAGCGCTGTCGCACCCGCACCCACGCGCCCAAACCTAATCAGCGGCGCTGCCTCTGGCGCCGCCAGCTTCCGATGGATCGAGAATTTGCTTAATCGATTTACGTATGCAACACAAATACAGGCGCCCGTTATCGCCTCTGGCTCTTCCATTGTGCGATGTTGTTGGTTTTTTTTTCGAAAAAGAACTAATAAAGCCAGGTGCAATTAGCTTTAAAATCACCCCATTGAATTTTTAGGCACCACAGGGACAGATAAAAAACCTAATTAGATACAGAGTATTTATATTTCGGAATGATTAAATATTTTCCTCACACAGAAAGTTTAAAATTAAAGTGCTGATTGGAAATTTTTATATCAAACGATATCAGCTCCCAAACCGACGTGCAACGAGAGAGTCCGAACGCTAATGATAATATTGTCTTATTACATTTCGGAATGGAAAAAAAATTCCCATCGCGTTCATCGTTTGAGGACGGCGCTTCGGTAAAAAAATTTCGGCAAGCTCTAAACCCGATAACTGTATTAATCCGCTCACACAGAACAGCGGCGGATATATGGATCCGGGTAACGTGTTTACTGAGCTTATTGCGTTACTGAAGACGAGAGCCAGTCGGCGCCGCACCTATGCGCGGCGGTAACACTAACCCACATAGAGGGTAGCGCCGATACTCCCAATTTTGCTTGCGCGACACGCAATCTTCGCAAACATACATTTTTTCATGACGGGCGCCCTTCGCAATCACAGAGGCGTGCGGACGCAACGCCCCCCCCCCCGACAACAGTGCCCCGTGCAAGAGCGGGCTATGCCAGCGCCAATCGCTGCCGCGCGGGGAAATTTGGAACCGTGTAGGAGGTAATGAGAGGGAGGGCAAAAAAAAAAAAGAAAAAACGGGTGAAATTCGAGAAGATGGCAGCGCGGAAATAATCACCATATCACGTCCAATAAGTAGAATTCCGCTTGTGATGGAGGTAGACGGGACAAGCGCGGAGCATTACATTATTCGGCGCAAAAAATTCCATTGGTTATTTACGGTTGATAAATGGCGCTATCAGATTTTTTCGAAGCCCGGTCGGCTGTCGGTTTAGAAATGGCGAACTTTCACTAGAATGCCTCTGCATATAGAGTATCTCTCCTGTGTATTGGAATCGTGCTCACTAATTGTAAGTCTTGCAATCCAGATTCAAAGTTATAACTCGCTTCTGCAGAAGAGCAGAAACTTTATAAATCGTGAAGGGAGCACTCAAAGCAGAAATGAAAATATTCCTCGCTTCGAGTTGTTTCAATCAAAATTCATAAATTTCTCAGATTTCTGATCTAGTAATCAACAAACGTAACATGTTATTTTTTGGTGACTTCCGAGAATAAATTACGTAGTAATAAGCTTTGAACTTTAGTGAGGCATCCTGTTTTGACATTTCTGCATTTGTTTTATTAGAATGGAACGATGTGAAATGTTATGACATTAGATCCATCTGCTAGGTACTAATAATTATTTTACAGTATTATAAAGTATAAAGTAACAGTAACGCAATGGTGCATTGAGGCCGTGATGTCACAAATCTATAGTACCGAAGCGAGGTTTCCCCTTCGAGTTTCTATTCTGCTGATACATCGTGGTTATAATTACTGAATTAAAAATCGATAATAGCAATACTGACGCCGGCAATATACAGGGATTGCTTGAAACTGCAAACGTTTTAGTATTTAAGTTATAAGACCAAAAATTAAAAGATATTTACAAAAAAATTTGTAAGTTGATGTAAAAGCTGTAAATTGAGAAATTCGTGTACAACAAAGGGAGTTGTTAAGATTACAGAATATGTTTTGTGGGAATATTTTTATAAAAAAGCAAAAAGTCTCGTTAATCATACATGTCCGATGTTATCACTCTAAAAAGTGGACAAATGAGTTTCTTAATATTTCTGGTACAAGTATTCTCATAAGTTTCAATAGGTGAAGGTTCTGTTGCGAGCTACATCGTTATATATTATGTGATAATAGTTACCGAGTATATGCTAATAGTTTATTATATATTTACGAAAGAAGATTAATGGTAATGAAATTAAAGTTGCTTCGCAGTTCATGCGTGCCTTATTTTCTTATTTCTCTTGTAGTCTACCTACTGTGCGTAATAGTTATTTATGTATCAAGGGCGTTAAGTAGATGTTTTCGCCGCGAGAACGACTTCCAAACCCGAAGGCCTCTGGCCCGAGGTGTTGGAAGTCGACTGAGGAGCAAAAACATCTACTAACGCCCGTGGTTCATACAAAACTAAAGTTTACTAGTTCGTCGCTGAATGAAAGGAGAATTCGAAACATTTTATACTTTTTCTTGCGTCTGAAGTGAAAAGATGCATTGTAATAGCCATTTGTCAAAATGACGTCAGATAAACAAAGCAGAGTGATTATCTAATTACTATTGC
This sequence comes from Teleogryllus occipitalis, assembly GCA_011170035.1. Classification (NCBI taxonomy): domain Eukaryota; kingdom Metazoa; phylum Arthropoda; class Insecta; order Orthoptera; family Gryllidae; genus Teleogryllus; species Teleogryllus occipitalis. The sequence goes on along the minus strand of BLKR01001702.1, from coordinate 253,963 downwards.
ATAATCGTTACTGGACTGAAGTGTTTGTACAAAATGAAAGAATATTGTGAAGTTCCTGCGGAAATTCTCGCAGAAGCCAACAAAACTACGGGCAGTGGTTTCCAGTAAAATTTCGAAAAATATATGAAAATGTTTATGGTGAATTTGAGAGTTATATAACAGTGTAAATTGCGTTGATGAAACGGTATTTTTAGGTTATTTGCTTCTATTGCCAAAAGGAATTTAGAATATGTCATGACACCAAAAAAATTACATTTCGAGGATGTTAGCCGATGTTCCTTATACATCTTATTTGTGCGAGTAGCACTGCTAATCAAGAAGCACATACTGCCTTTAAAAAAAGGTGATACGTAACAGTGAAATATGAGTGACTGGTGGCTATTGTATATTTACGAGAACATTCCAAAATTGCCATTTTCATATCAATTAAGTAAGATAAGGTTTATAACGAGTTATTTTACTTATTTAAGCATTACGTCATTTATTTATTGTATTTGCTTGCATCTTAACTTTAATAGATCGAATTCATAAAAACGTATGTGTTGTGTTGGTATTAGAGCGGGCCATAAAGTATACAAAAGGCCCGAGGGCATAAAGAATCAGAAAGTCCCGCAATGGTTTTAACAATATCATTACGTGTTTTGTTTGAGATCCGTTAACACACAGCAATGAACTAGTAAACTATAAAAGTCATTTATGCATCGTGACGTCACCGAGAAAAAAAGTATTTTACGCACGGTGGCGACATGTCTTTCAGATTTTTTAAAGAAGGCTAACTTCATGCACTTCAGGGGTATGAGAGAGGAATCGCTCCGCAACATGTAGTCATGAAACTCTGGTAATGTGCATTACAAACACAGTAGGTTTGGTCAACGTGTCTATGTATTGCAATGAGTCATTCATTTACAATTATATTCAATTTTAATATCCCTTACTTAACTCAAAAAATTGATACTGAAAATTTTCGAATCTTGCAAACTTTATTAGAACATAATAGGCTACTATGATTTGAATTTCTTTTGGCGTACAATGTACGTTTCAATTTCATAGAAAAATACTCATTTTTAGTTGCTTTATATAACTGAAACTACGTTTATTTAAACCAACTACGTAAATTCCAAACTTCCACACGCTTGTAAACTGAAAAAATCTCAACATTGCTTAGAACAATTATTTCCCCTCCTCTTCATCGAAAAATAATTTTAACGTTTTAGTACTAGCGCCCATTGATGTAAGTCGTTTTAAAGTTTGACTTGAACAGTAAAATAATTCAAACGACTGCTATTTTCGTCTATGTAAAACATTAACGTACAAAAAGAAATAACAAATGTTTCATTTCATATCTAAAAGTGGCATCCGTTCTGGGAATTCTGACAGATGAACCTGCACCTGATATTCTTAATCCAACGCCTAATGTAATGAACATAGCCAGGAACTTCATTTCAAGCACAGCAGATAAACAAGCATTTACTTTTACATCTCGCTTTACCATGTACGTAGTAAAGAGATAGTATTGTAATGCGGCAGCAAAATTAGGTTTTTTTTTCAATAGAAAAACTCGCATTGTGGGAACCTGGTATCGAAAAAGTATGGGTAAATCTTGTTCTTATTACTAGTAAGTTACTTTCTTTAACACGTTGTGAAGTCAAAATTTCACATTTGATAAGTTTTTTGATACCGAAAAATTCCTTGATGTTCAAAGGTCCGCTTATCTCCAACCAACGCGAGCACTTAAATGGATCAGACGACTTTCTCCACAATTGATATTCCCCGATCTGAAGGCTCTGAGCGTTTGAAATTGATATTTTTATTTTCGAAGCTACTTTACGTGAATCCTCCAGATCTTATTCAAACTTTTCTCCAAAATTGCTCAACATTTTTTGATTAAATTTGACCTCGGATAGCCTAAAGGGTGCCTAAGTGAATGGTGCAGATCTCATGATCAAATCCCTGTTTCGAAAATTGCAAAAGTGCTATTTTTGGAGGCGTCTTCCTACAACTGCAAATATGAAGATAGAGACGAGACAAACGTGGAACAACCATATCTTCTGAAGCAGCTTCCAGGGTCCGGAGGTGGAGATGTGTGGCAGGGGTGAACCATGTAATGCTCACAGAAACTAAAGTCGGCACTTACAATGCCGCGATGTAGCGTTGCACCTCCTTGTATGAAATAAAAACGCCGGCAACGCTAGTGAGAAGGCGCGAGGGCAGGCGGGACACAAGTTGCTGAGCCCGGTGAAAAGACCTGATGCTTACACTTTATTACAGCCACGTTTTCAGCAACAATTATCATTTTAAATATGTGATTCCCGCGTATTTTATATTTACCACCGTCTTAGGTATATCAGGGCATCAACAGATGTCAACGCACTGGGAGATCCTAGGCTTCGAGAGCTGACGGTGGCAGAATTTTCGACGCTAGCTACTTAGCCAGGTCGAATCCAGTCGCTATCAGGAGGAGATTTCCAGTGGCAGGCGGATCTGATCGGTAATTTTCCGTGGATTCTCCTTTGTTATATTTACATACCCTCACTTAAACGTTGTTACACAAAGTCCTAACTTCTCGTCATTACAGCGATCTCGACAAAGTTGTCGGAGTTCACGTCATCAGCGTAAGAGAAGATCGTCTGTAACATAACACAGTGGATGAACAACCGCATCAGGTGTCTTGATGGCGGAAGATTTCAGGTAAGAAGAAGCGCTTTTAGTTTGGTTTCTCGACCTCAAGGATGCGATACGAGATTCAAAATACGAAAAATTCACCATGTGTCACAAAGTAACCCATGCATCCCCAGAGTAACCCCTCTTGTAGCCGGTTGATCTGAACAGTGGTTTCCCGTTGTTTCTCCGATCAATATCAGACGAATGCGGAAGCCTTGCCCAAGCGAACGAGCCACGGACCGAGCGCGATCTTTCCTTCCTCTTCCTAGTACCCTTTACTTAGGCTTACATGCATTACCACATGTCAGGAGACCAGTCCAGGGCTTAGAACTCCTCCTGGCTGGGACGGTGCTCCGTTGTTGGGAGATACCCGGTTGGGGAAGAAACCAGCCTGCCGATGGGAAGGTCGGCGCCGGATCTCATCATCCGGCGAGGGAAGATCGCCCGCTTCCGATGAAAAAACATGCACTACACTCAGAAGTCAGAGTCAGAAGTCAGAAAGGATGTGCCCTTGCACTACGTCCGTCCTACGCACGACGTGCCCTTGCACTAGGAAAGTGAGTGCCCTTGCACTACGGCCGTGCCGTCCTACGCACTACGTGCCCTTGCACTGGGATAGTGTGTGCCCTTGCACTAGGAAAGTGAGTGCCCTTGCACTACGGCCGTGCCGTCCTACGCACTACGTGCCCTTGCACTAGGATAGTGTGTGCCCTTGCACTTGGATAGTGTGTGCCCTTGCACTACGGCCGTGCCGTCCTACGCACGACGTGCCCTTGCACTAGGATAGTGTGTTCCCTTGCACTAGGAAAGTGTGTGCCCTTGCACTACGGCCGTGCCGTCCTACGCACTACGTGCCCTTGCACTTGGATAGTGTGTGCCCTTGCACTACGGCCGTGCCGTCCTACGCACGACGTGCCCTTGCACTAGGATAGTGTGTGCCCTTGCACTAGGAAAGTGAGTGCCCTTGCACTACGGCCGTGCCGTCCTACGCACTACGTGCCCTTGCACTAGGAAAGTGTGTGCCCTTGTACTACGGCCGTCCCAGGCGCCAGTAGCTCCCTCCGCCCAGGGGTGTGCGCGGGGGCCAGATGGGCGTTGGAGGGCGTGGGCTTCCCACGGTGGTGCGCGCGGGCGCGCGCGGCGCCAGCCCGGCGGCGGGGGCGGGGGCGGAGGCGCGCCGGCGCTACTGGGCGTGGCGGCACTATTACATGCAGCAGCAGCAGCGCCGCCCGGCCCGGCGCGGCTCGCCGCGGCGCCCCATCCAGCTACCGGGCGCAGTAATTATAGGCTGCTGCCGCTGGAACCCTTACCGGCGCCGGCCTCCCCACCCGCCGATCGCTCCCGGCCGCCCCCCACCCCGCAGCCACCGCGCTCTCTTCACAAGAATGTTGTCCTTCATTAACTAATGTAATAACTGCATCATGTAATTTAACTGTTAATAGAACGTTTCTTTGTGAGCGATGTGAAGTTATGTGAGGTCAAGGAGCAGTATTACAAAAATGTGAGACCTGTTGTCTGACAGGCTAGCACTGAAAGGAAAATGTTATTATCGACTTCCACTGTAATCTGCACGAAATGCGAGGGATCAGAGGTGGAAATTACTTTTATAGAACATTCGCAGACGAGGTGGATTTGAAATTGTGTTAGAATACTGGAGATCTTTGTCAGTTTTTTTACAATGTCGATCGAAAGGAGAAACAATCTTCGATCATTCGATTTGAATGTGGCTTCTTGGGTAAAAATACGAAAGTATGTAGAATTGATCTAAATACTTTTATCTAAATATTTTTCATATAAATAATAAAAATTGATAAGAACTAATTAAGACGTCTAAAATATAAGATTCTCACGCAAGACAATTTTAAATCCTCTCAATTTAGGGTGCATCACGGAGAAAATTCGATGAGAACTGCTATCTCCGTTGTGAGCGCAAGCAAATTTTTAAAAGAAAAATAACAAGCTATTTTCCTCACTTACTTTCTGCAAATACTATACGAAATCTAGAATTAATGTTCTCTTGCAGGAAGAAAAGAGAATAAAAAGTAAATAATCTGAAAATCGATCTCGAAACGTACGGTAAAATATGTTATGTTAGATCTCTGATAACAAAATAATCAGAGTCCAATCTCTGATAACAAAAGAATCAAATAAGTTCCTGACAGTTGCTAAAAATAATATTTGTTGTTAGAAATTCTCTGTTGATTGTCTGTAAACACTGAGGTTGTGGCTCAACTTGAGTTTCTGTATATTTGAAAGGAATCATTTAATTTTAAGGTGTGTATGAAGCTCGCACGGCATTGCAAAATTTCTGTTCATATGGAAAGAATTTGCACATTCATATAGTCGGTCTCGTCTATTTCACATTCGTTACCGGGCGCATGGTAAATTCTGTGCACGCAATGCAGTCTTTCAGAAAATATGAATTAAAAATTGAACATCTGAATTTCCGAACGTTGTCGAAACAATACTAAGACACAAATAGATGTGATAGATCTTATGTGAGGCGCGGTCTATTGTTGAATTTTCGAGGATCGAGAGAGCAAAAGGCCGGTATGGTGCAGAGAATTCACGAATACTCTCCCCTGCTTCAGATGTGGAAAACATCTGGGAGTTTGAAAAAATAAGATAGCATAAAAAATACAAATTATCTTTTGACTATTCAAAGAATTCACAGCTTCAGTCAAGAATCGAATCCGGGTGTCCTGGTATACTCCCAGTAAAGTTAATAATCCCTAGCACTGAAGTTAGCGACATCGTAAACTCTTAAGCTCTTGAACTTCTTACTGCATCCAAGAGGTGAAATGTATGAAAAATATAATACGTATTTTTTTTATATCTAACTCAATATTACAATGCGAAAAGTATATCACTGTATTTCTTGAAATGCTCTTTAAATATTGTATTACAAGATGCGTGCATTTTGTGAATTTTAAGAAAAATATTATTGAGTGTAATGCTATAATATTTCAAGCTAAATAAACACTGAAACATTGTTACTAAGAGAACAAATTTGACGAAGATCAAGACTGAGCTTCGTGAAACGGAATGTTGACCATTGATTTAATAATAAAATAATTCTTTGTAATGTGTGTCTTAGATGTTAGAAAATTGTCATAATGTGTTGAAGAGATGGTTGGAATATTTGTAATATATAAGTAACAAAATAACTATCGTAAAAATAAGAAACCGTAACCAAAATGAACGAGAAAGTCTAGCTGTATTGCAGCAGCATTCATTTTTGCCATCAGTTAAAACATTTGAGTCATTTCAAATAGTTAAAACGTCTGTAATCAGTTAAACCATTTGAATAGACGAAAATAAACGACTGTAATCAGTTTAACCATTTGAATAGAGAAAAATAACTAGAAATCCAATTCCGCAGTATGATGTCTTTAACTTAAGTAACTTTAAGCTGTTCAAAATCTCACCCCATTTTCATCGATATTTTTTTAAACTAAATCTGAGTTTCTCTATAAATTAAAGCCCGTCCGTAGGAAAGAGACCCGTTGAAAGGAGCGTGCCGGGCGGGCAAGCAGGCGTTGCCTTCGCCAGTGGGCCGAGAGCGCGGCGAGCCGGCCAAGGCTCCGGGCTAATGACGGGCTTATTGAAGCCTGCCAATCCGCGGGCGACGGCGGCCGGCGGCAGCGCTAATTGCCGGCGGGGGCCGCGGCCAATGGCAGCGCCCGGAGCCTCCGCCTCCACCGCCGCCGCCCGCGGGCCCAGGAGCTAGCGGCTGCCCTCTGGGAAGGAGCTCCCGGCGGTAGCGCAGCGGGACTAGGGATGGCAAAAAATCATTGATGTTTTTAAAACATAAATATTTTCGATATCATCGATGGTTATCTTTCGATATATATCACGATATTCTCGATATTATAACATTGATGGTTTGCTTTTGATGTTTTATGCAAATCGATATATTTGTTTAGAGACATTGATGTTTAAAAAAATATTCCCATGATATAAATAAAATTTCCCAAATCTATATTTTTGGGGATTGCTCGTAATCAACAGTCATTCACAAGTGTCACAGTTGACGATCTCCAGGCGGCACAAAATCGTTTGCTATTCGTTACATTTCTCCAGTCCTACCTTTTTTGGTTATTTTTTACGGGATAATATCATTGAACTGCATTTTGAACATTGACTACGTAGAACATTGTTTAGAAAATTAAGATGACAGTCAATTTTAAGGCGGAATAAACATTAAACTAATATTCACTTGTTATGAAGCATATTATGAAGCATATTTTACTTCGATATGTTTAATCATTTTTAAAACATCCATATTTTAAACATTGATGTTCTTGTCATTGTTTTCATCCACTTAGAAAATCTTTTGTTGATGTATCGATGTATCTATGTTTCTCTAAAGTTTGCAATCACTCTACTGAAGAAACGGAAGGATCGGCCGGCGCGGCAGCTTCACGGGACAAACGGAGAATGAATTTCAATTCCAGCACATATTTTACCACTGTAATTAGTAGAGTCAGGGTGTTCAGGCATTTATTTTGACCAAAAATTGGGGGAAAGGCATTTTGGCCTGCCCAGATAGCCAAGGTTGCCAATGCTGAAGAGTCATAGCTGCCTCGTGGCTGAACGGTCATGGATTCGAATCCCGCCCGGCACGTGGATGTTTGTGTGCGTCCGTATACTCGTACCGTGTTACTTACAGAGGTCACTATATGACCTTAGCAGTAGAAAAGCGACTTTATATAAGTGAAAAAGGAATTTATTTGACGAAATAATAATGAAAAGAGCAGTTGTTAAAAGTATTTATTTACTTCAAGTAGGGGTGCAAAAATGACATTAATCAATAAAAAATCACATTTAAAAGGGATTATTGTAAAAAAATAATAATTAAAATGAATCGCAATTCTAATCTAACTCAAAAATTTACATTAGCGCTAAAGTGTGAAGAAAGTATATTTTCTTTGTAATCTTGATCTCCACAAGACCATCCGGTATAATGGCAACGAATTTATTTTACTTGCAAAGCTGTCTCTTCGGAACTGTATTGTGGACGCCCTGTTGAATATTAAAATGGTGTAAGTGAAGACGGAATTATATTTTTAGTTTTCCGCACTAGTGTAATCGCCAGTACTGAGAAGGGTATATCTTATAGAGAGCTGACCTCAAAAGGAGTCGGAGGCTACACTCAAAACTAGAATGGGATTCCTCATGAGCGAACAAAGCCTTGTAGATATCAATGAAAAAAATAAAAAAATCTTTACTGGTATCTTATTTGTTTTTCATTTGGATTTTTAACACAGCCTCTGCTTCCACAGAAAGACAAAACACGACCGCGCCTTCCTGTTTTCCAGACTTGCATGTATACATTCAGTTTGATCGAGATCGGTGCCAGGATAAAACATACAAAATAGTTACGTAAAAGGCAGAAAAACGCAAAATAAGACAAAATGGCAAAAATAGGCATCAGAAACTAAAATAAGCAAAAAAGACAAAATGGAATTCTACTAAAACAACTCCAGAAGTGAATTCAGCGATTCATATTGTTCAAAATTATAAAATAGTAACAAGAGCAAAAAGGAATTTAGCCAAACATTCGGCCTCTAGAAATAAAAAAGTGTATTCACTTAGTATATGCGGGAATTTATAGATCTTGTTGTATGATTTTGTTGCATACGTTCCAGAGTGCATTGTCTATTAGACGGAAACTTTGATTCAAATTTGTCAAGAATCTCGAAATTGGGTTTACAACGATATTGGAATTGAACGCAGTATTAAATACTAAGCGTAACCGATTGCCCTATCAATCTTCTGGACAACAATGAAAATCTAGAACGACTCAGACGAGACATCACATCCTAGACTCGCCTTTTTGATCCGACTAATTACGTTAGAGATAGTCTATACAATGTTTAATGTTCTTGGGTTCATCATCAAGAACCAATTTACTAAATGTTTAAATTTAAAAGACGGATTGCAAATTAACAGCAAATAAAATGCAAACTTGCTACGTGCATGAAACACCCAATAACCAATTGCATTAACATCATTTTATGATGTATCTCGAGCATAATTTTCCAGTTTTCTTAACAAGAATTCTATTTCTGTAAATTATTCATTATTCTCATATTTTGTATGAAAACTATGGTCTCTCAATTTTATTTACTTTAATTACTTTAATTAACGTTTAACTCTGTAATGGGTTTTTCTATTTGTGTGATTCATTGTAACTAATATCAGTTTCCTCTATCTGAATTATGGATGATATTTCACGGAGAAAAGTTATGCATGCCAACGAGATCATTTTGACATTCGATAATACCGATGAACTAATACACGCGAATGAACTCTCCTAAGCCACAGAGTGAGTTTGTCCAAATGCATGCAAAACAGGATGCGGAAAGAAAGGAATATCCCTTTACATGGTAAGATAAAGGCTGCAAAGATTTTCTCAGAGTAGTGTTTAAACGTGATTCTTGTACCAGCTATAAAATTTAATTAGTGGCTGACATTCCATTGTGTAAAGTAACTAATAGAAGTTAAGATTACTCTTCCAATTTCAATAAGCGTTCTAAAAGAGCTAAGAGTGGATGACTGAGTGGAGTACTAAGATATGAAATTACAAGGAAGTGTTAGGATGGGTTAATATCTTTTATACGGCATATTTTGGTGCATATTTTCGACGTTTAAACTGCATAAATGCATATACATTTCATATATTATAAGTACAAATAAATTCGAAGTCTATCTAATAATTTAAGATTGCTGAAATCTATAAAATCGGGTAAAAATAGTCGTGTCTAACTACATGGAAAAGCCCTAAGTGATCCCTCAAACTTAAGAGAGTGTACTGGTCAATGTCGTGAAGGACATAGTATTAAAATAGCGTGAATTAATTTTAGCCTAAACAGGATGATTAGAACATCAGGAAACAATACAGCTGCATGTATATAATGTTTTCATACAATAGATTCAAACCGGTTCAGTTATTCCCCTGTCTAAATAATAACAAACTCCCGAAAAAACTTTGGGTAAGTTGAGTAAAACTCAAATGAGAACACATCGAAATCAGTTTGAATGGTGAACTTTCACTACACCAACAACGTTTCAATTGTCCTAGCTTCTGAATATTGCCTTCAGACTAGAAATTTGATAATCAGCTCTGTTGGTCGACCATCTCTGATTAGAACAAGCAATTCAAAACCCAAGAACGAACAACAAAACTCTTATTACTCCTTACCACCGTACGAAAAGCTTTTAATTAAGACAGAGTTAAAATCGATCCCTTTCCTGTTTCATCAACTTTCATTTCCAGTGGCCTCTTTATTGCGCTTAAACACAGTTACGGACCGCGTAAAACGGACTTTAGGAAATCGCTGTGCTTAGCTTCACCAGAAGCGAACGAGCAAAAACTTCATTAATTTAAGCAAAGGGGTCTAAGAGGGTCTTTATGTCCAACTACAGGAAGAGCTCGTCCCGCCTGAGTGAAGTACTCTTATTCCGAATACGGTCGCGCCGAACGCTCCGAGGCTAATGCGGGCGGCCGCTGTTTAAGCGCTCGCGTTATCTCGAGCGCTCGCGACGGAAGATTGGCCGCTTAATGGCGCGCGATGCCAGTGTTCAGAAGGTCGTTGGGCGCCATTAGCGTTCACGCCGAAACGCGACAGGGGCCACCGCTGCTCACTCACTTGTTCATTGCCTACAAGTGCATTGCGAACGGTAAACGCCGTTATTCAATACAGACCAAGTAAGGGTGGTAGTAGTAGAACTTCTCATTACTATATTTTATGGGAAGCCGGAATGGCCTATCTCGGCAAGGTTAATGTAAGGACCATTTTCTCAGAAACTATTTAATTTACAGACTTGAAATTTTATGTGAGTGTACATCAATTATTTGTACGTATTTTAATGGAGTCGTTTTCAAAAAAGATTACTAGTTTTTTTAATATATTTTTTGTTTATTGTAATCAGTTTGGTTCTTGAAAGTAATAACATTTATAACAATATTGTCTTAAGTATTTAACATTTTATAAATCCGCCCCATTAAAGCATATAAATTGCTGTGCTAAATGCTCTGTTAAAATTTGAGTATCCTCCTGTTAGCAGTTTTTGAGAAAATGTTCCCTAAAGATGAAAAGTTTAAACTTATAAGAAATGGCCCTTAAAGTGTTCAGTGCATTTCTGGTACATATACTCGACAAACACGAAATTTTTTAATCGTTATTCAACCCTCACATATTAAGTCGAAACTTGGCCTATTTAAAACAGAAAACTATAAAGTAATTAATTATTCAAAAAAGTAAAAAAATATATTTTCATCATTTTTGCCCATTCTGGCTCCCCTTAAAAGTGATGAGCTCTAAATTCTTTATTCCGACAAATTCATGTTCGTAGTATATAATGTTACAAATTTAGCCTCATTATCAAAAATTATAATTAATTAGAATGTCTAGCAATGGAGGTTTCTCAAGGGAAGGACAGGAGTAGAGTCTTTCTCATATATTTTCTTCTTCTGAATGTAATTGCCAAATAAAAAAATGATTGTATGTTTGAGGGTAAATATATAATATTTAAGTTCATTGGTTTGAGAAAATTTCTTTTCACCCAGTTTTAGGCAATGTGCGCTATTAAGCGATGCGAAAACGAAAAGTCGCACTGACGAGACACTTTTAGCTTTTCCTCCTCTTGTTCTCTCGTTTATATCTTACAGCGTTCCTGCAGCCAGGCGAAGGAACGTTTATTATTGGTCATTATTACGAAGACTAAGGGAAGATCTCTCTTGAACTTTCGTTTCTTTTTCAACTAGATCAACGCGTCAGGCGTCGTATGAATGGACAAATCGAATCGATACCTCTTTCTCGCTTGTTCCGTAACAGAAAAACCCATGTAATCTATTTTGTTGTATGTTTAATTTGAAGTTGTTTCTGCAATTAGCATCTTTCCTCCCCTTCAAGAACATGAACGGGCCGCAATTGGCTCTATATACTTAATTTAACTGTTGTCGCTCACCGATATCGAAATACTTTTCAGGAAAATTGGTAATTATTGGTGAGCGGTGTCAAAGAATAAAATATGTTAGATCAATGAAAATATTTGAGGTTGTGAGATTGTGAGATTGTGTACAATAAAATAGATTACATTAAAGCAAGAAAGTAGATTTATTTCTTTTATACTACAAGCTAATTTCTCACTGGCAATTGTCACTACATTTATAAACACTACATGAAAGTGCACATTATCTAATGTCAGGTGCTCCTATAGCGCGGCTGCTAAATTTTCATGCATTATATTCATTGCTGCTGAAAACATATGATGAAATAGTATTCTATATCTTTGACGTATAATCTTACGACATGAATTTCGGAAGAGGAACACAATAATATTTTGTCATCTCACATCGATTGATTGGAAAATACTGAACTAAAAAACTAGGATGTCTGCCTCTGAACAAATAAATTTCATTCATTCGTCCAAACCAATGAAAAACACTACTATTAGCGTGTATCAGAATATTGCTAGAAAATAATTAGTTTATTGAAGTTCAGGGACAATAGATTCACTTTATACCTTAGATGTATATTACGAATTGTATTAACATGAGATATCTAGGTCAAGAATGTTCTTTTTTAAAAAAGCTCTTTCCTCGAGTTCAATGAAATTCAATGACTTGTGTTGAATCGGGAACTGAAATCGATATTAACAAGCATACTATTTCAGAAAATCGAAAATGTTCGTTTAATGCTTAGAGTTTATAGGAGTTCCCTTTAACTCTGTTATAGCTTTCCCAGAAAATCGAAGGTAGAACTTCTGTGAGCAACGCATTCGTAAACCTGGCTGCTGCGTATCATTTCACACGCGGAGTCGAGTAAGGAAAAAGGGGGGGTGAGGAAGGGCGGGGGGACGGGGCCCCACGCGAGGCCGCGCATAAACTCGAATTACAGCGGGCGAGCGCTCATTTCGAGGCGCGCGAGCGCAAGAAGTCGATTATAATTTCTCTAAGAGCCGCTTGAGTTCGCTTTTCCGTTTCTGTAATCACAAAAAGCCCGAACAACAGCTAATGGCGCGCCTGCCCCCGCAAAACACAGAGATTAGCCGCTTTTTACCGCAAGAGATTTAATAACGCAATGAAACAGTTTCAGTGGGTGCCCTGGAAATAGGCATGTTATTTTTATTTATATATCTCCTCAACCGGGGCCGCAGGCTGTTATTGGCGGCTCAAAGGGAGGCGATCCACCATAACAAAGCCAAAGAGAGCCAGTTAGCTAATGCCACGTATTACCAACCAGCAGTCCGGGTTGAATCCGAGGCCCATCACAGCAGGCTGGAATTAAGAGTGGATCGCTGTATTCTGTGGCGGTGGAAAAAAAGAGTTACCAAGAAGTGAAATAAAATTTTACAGCAAAGTCGGATCCGCTTCTTCGTGTGAATCTCGCATCGGAGACCAATCGTGTGCTGAAAGCGTTCATAGGGGAATGCGCGGCAAATGCCGCACTCGGAAATACGTATGGGAAGGGGAGAAAAAGCGGTCTTACGTGAGTAGACCAAATAAATGTTACTTACTTTGCAGCTGCCGGTAGTTTGGAGGCAATGGGAATTTCGGCTTCACATGAAACCCACGTTCGTATCCTATGTTCGAAATTCGTTTTCGGTTTCACGAGGGCTGAACCTGCAATTTTCAATGTTATTCGAATACGAGGTGTAATTGAGAGTCGTTTCATTCCTCTATTAAGAAACTTCATTCCATCATGCAAGAGTGAATGATTTCTGGAAAATACCAAAAATAATGATAACTTACAGCACTTACACTGCAGCACGAAACCTAGCTTTTAAGACAAATTGCTGCTGTGTTAATACGAAATGAATTTAGCATTGATAACATTGTCATAATACATTTTATTTTTAAGATACTTTCAGACTTTTGTCACACATTTCCTTAGGTAAAATACTGTCACTTCGTTATTCCTGGAGTAAAGTCTTGCTTCAATATTTGTGAGATTGAAATTTTGCTTTTGGAAAAGAGCAAACAAACGGTTGTCAATGAGGTTGCCTAGATTAAATTGCTGCTAATACATTAATATTTTCGAGTTTTTCGAATTGTCCTCAACAGCCAATATTTTTAAGTTGCAATGTTATAAAATTTTTTAGTGAAGTATCAAAATCAAAACGTCTGTCTTTTATTGTTTCTCAGAATGTTCTTTCATAAATGAGTTTCTAATTCCTAAGTAACAATTTTCATATTGTAAATCCTGCTTGATTTAAATGTGGGAGAACATATATATCTTCACCACAATCTACGTAGATTGTTGCACATCTAATATGAATACATCGTCCTTTCTATCAATAATCCCAAATAATTACCTGCTTACTCTGCGGAGGAACATAATTCTCCCAGGTAAATGAATCTCTAATGGATTCCTTGTTTAATAATTAGATATTTTTTTGGAAATAATTTTTTCTTGTCTTGCTTAATTTAACGCGTACGTTTTCGGTTAAATAAGATTTAAGATTAATTTAAATAAGTTTTCGAGGAGGTTCATTGGATTAGCTTGGATTAGAGGCTGTCATATTATATTTTAGGATTTTCAAGACCTGAAGAACAACACTAATTTTCCGAAATGATTTTGTTACCTAATCAAGAAAAAATAAAAATGATACTAAAGTTACAAAAATGTCTGATTTTTTAATGATTGTCTAAAAACGTATATATCGCTTCCGGCAGATGGCGCGGTCGCTGGAACACAGCTGACCGATAAAAAAGCTGAATTCTTGACTTGGCGGGTATGTTACTTACGCGAAGAACGGATAAAACCAATCTTTAAAGCGGGTTGTATATGATGTCAATAGTTGAGCCCAATCGTTGCAGAACTTTCGAGTTTTTGAAGCGTAAACCAACCAACTTAACATATATAATTAATCCAAAAATAAGTAAGAAAATTTAGATAACATTTTACTTCTTGATTTAGTTCCAAAATGCCTACTATAAATACATCCGATTTACAGGGTTCTTTTTGAAGAGTGATTTAGTTTTGTGTTTAATGTAGGCGGGCATGCTTATAAACCGTTCTGCTGCCACAGAAGCCAATCATAGCAAGCGCACGTTCGCCCCAAAAGGGTTGTCAAAAGGTAGCGCTAGTGGAAAGAGAAGGATGGGCTAGTCCGGGCACCAACATTTGCTCGTTCTGCGCAGCACCAGTCACGAACCACCTGACCACAACACGGGCACTTCCTTTGAAACGCCAGATCAGTCGCTAGCTGCCATGTTGCTCTTGTGCGAGAAGTGTCGAGAAACATTTTGGAAGTGGCTTAATGTGACAATTTTCAACGGTAGCCAACCAAAAAGAACACGATGAAGGTGAACAAGATGCAATATTTAAAATAAATGCTTTATATATCTATTACAATGACATGTACCATGGTGATAATTTTGGTACCTGGCTGCACTTAAAATTCCCGCTCATATAGTGAAGCAAACTGGTACCTGATGCTTATTGGCTGCGGTCGAATACGATGCACACCCGTATCTTTTCACTATGAGGCAGCACACTATGTAACAGGCGCCAAACCAATGATCATGACTAGGTAGCTGATTTTAATGAAATGACATTTTCCTCTTTAGAACAATGCCGTTTAGTATAGAAATTCATTTTATGTTGTGAGAAAAGGAAATGACCCAGTTTATACGTATTTTTTTGCATTTTATCGATTTCGGCTAATAAGTCATTTTTTAAAACTTTTCCGTCATTTTAATGCATTTTTCGCTGATTTAATCGATTTCAATGCCATTTTAATGTTACTTGCTTCAAATAATATTTACGAGATGCAACAAATGTTCTCCACACAATTCCTAACTACCTATACTTGGTAGCCTATTGAATTTCTTCGCTCAGAAGTTGTAATGTTAGCCATTGTATGTAATCTAAGGTTCCTGTGGCGCCTGTCATCGACATTCGCGTTTCAGCCGATTTCGAGATAACTAAAGACAGAGATTTTCTGGTTAATACCAGTCCAAACCAAACGTTTGCAAGCTGAGTTCACTTGAACGAAGGAAAAACCCTCGATTATATCAGTAACGTATCCAACAGCTTGAGTTGTTCATCTGAACTGGATTTGATATCATTTTTACGTCATTTTTCTTTGCTTTTAGAGCATTTTAAAAACATTTTAAGAGCATTTTACTGATCATTTTTGGCTATGTTTTAGGTCATGAAAATCCGCCCCCTAATCATGACTATCAATTAGGCTCAGTAGGAGCCGCTCTAGCGAAGCATGCAATTCCATTGGATTGGTGAAGCAGGTGGCTGCTCGCTTCTCTCTTTTTTTTTTTTTCAATTTTACCCTCTCCAATAACCCTGGAGAGGCGGTAATTTATTCAATGTACGAGATACAATATTTACTGCAGCCTTTTCGGCCTTTGCAGTTTTGTGGGAGCTTGTAACTTAAGCATACTACTTAAAAACTAGCTTATAATTAACTTATAATTATGAACAGTGCCACTTTGGGCTTTTTAGTTATAAACTTTTGATATTTATAAATTTCTTGAGTAGAGTTCTTTGTATTGTTCTGTCTTGTTCTATTTTAGTTTCTTCATTCACTCTCACATTGATTCTTAATCTATATATACAAACACATTCACTCACACATCACTTCACTATTTACACTACACTATGTACACTAGTCGCTTTTTCGCCACGGCGCCGTCTTAGCTTTAGTGGCCTCTCTGCCTTCGTCTCGCGTGACACTGGAGCCCCCGCTCCGGCCCCGCGCGCGCGGAGCCATCGCTGCGCGGCTACCGCCGGACCACCGCAGCGCGACACCCGAGCCCCCGTCACCGACACCGGCCCCTCGTCCCCCCCCCCACCTGCTGGCTCTTCTCACATTCTTTACTTACAGTTCGTACCAGACGCTAAAGTGACTCTGGGCATCAGGGGATGAACGTTGGACACCCCAGATGTAGAAGATGCCGTATAAATAAATATGTGATGTACTCCTGGGAGTAAATCACTATCTGAGATCTTTAGAAGATTTTGTGACATGCATCTTATATTAAATCTTCCGGTGTCAAACAAATTCTCATATTGGACGTCCCTATTATTTTGCGTACGTATTTGCGTCAGGAGCTCATTACGTCGTGATGCAATGCAAATATGATTATTATGATTGAAAGGAGAGAAAGGTGTTTTTTTTTTCTATAATTGCTCTAATTTCCTGACATTCAGTTAATAGTTTCCCTAGATTCATGTCACAAGATTCCAGTGATTACTCTTGACCTATTTCTCCAGTTGAAGTGGGATGACAGTTCCACCATCCCAACCAGGAGAGGTGACTCAGGGCATCAACTGATGTCTCTGCAGTGCGTCTGACACGGACGTAATTACTCCCGAAGGCGGCAGGATTTTCGACACTAACTACATAGGCAAGTCGAATTCAGCGATCGGTAGTTTTCCGTGGTTTCTCCGATCAACACCAGGTGAATGCCAAAGCAGGACCCTAACAAACGGGCAATGAACGTGCGCGTTCTTTCCTTTCTCTTCCTTGTTCTATCCTTACTCCTTACACACACTTATACTAACATACACTACACTACCACACATGCCGGGAGACCGGTCGGGAGTTTAGAGCTTGTCTCAGCTGGGGCGTTGCCTCCGCTGGTGGGAGATACCTGGTTGGGGAAACCCCGCTGGCCGACGGTTGGTCGGCACCGGATCTGGCCATCCAGCGGGGGAAGACCATCGCCACGTCTCGCGATAAAACATGCACCACACATACTTCCAGAACGGGTGTTTTGTTGTATTGAAAATACGATGGGACTCTCCTATTGAACATTCCATTCTTGATATTCAATTGCAGAAGACCTATCAGAATTCCATTATTATTTTCTTCTGTTTTTACAGTAATCACACAGATGCAAATCAATGCATCACTACATTTTACTTACAAATAAATATAAGACTTAGAGAAATTACATCCCAAAAATTCTTAAGTGTGTAACTACATAATTATATGTACTCTACAACATTACTGAAAACAGAATACGAAATTTTACATTAACAATTTTACAAAACATCCGTACTACAGCCGAACCCAAAGGCACTCCGTTTCGGTTGTTTTCGGAACGCCGATATCGTTATGTTCGAGAATGCTAGTAGCCACACTGCCATCATCGAGGACGAACCATACCAAAACTAGGCCCCATTATTGGGGTGAGCCCCCCGCGCCGGCGGACAAAAAGGCAACGATGTGTAACGAATGCTGGAGGAGTCACCGGATCTCTCGACCCCGTGTATTGCACATGTACTTCTATTAATTATCTTTTCCGTTTAGTTAACTAAATATGCTCGTTAATTCCATGAAAAATCGTTGATTATCTCTATGTCGATAGCATGCGTGGAATTAAAATTCAAACGTGCAATTAAAACTACACACCTACCAATTAGAATTCAGAAACGCAGCCAAATCGTGTAATTAAGGAAATATAACCAAGGTATTTGCAGTCGGCCATGAAACATGAGCAAAAATCTTCATCACATATTACGTACCTACAACAACTACATGTACACAACGAATGAATAAAACTAAATTTGGGAAGTAAATGTTATGCTAGCTGACTTATGGAACAACATAAAATACTTAACGTGAATAAATTACATGTTTTACGTATGAAACATTTGGTCTTAGGAATGCGAATGTAAAATATGTAAACGTCAGTTATGTTTACCAGTTCTAAAACATATGCTATCACAAAATATCTACCAAAACTGTGTCAGAAATGACTACAAACTGTGTCAGAGTTTTTCCCCAATATTTATACATGTTCTCTTCTGTCTTATGCCTGTCTTTACTTTTCGTTGGAAGTAATTTTTTCTTGCCTTGGTCAGCTTCTAATATTTTATCCGCAATATGTTTACTATCTTCCATTTGCAAATATGTCGTGGATACAGTTATCTTTTTTAGAGGCAATACTACATCATGAAATGCATACCTCGGG
The DNA here is from genome assembly GCA_011170035.1 of Teleogryllus occipitalis. Taxonomy (NCBI): domain Eukaryota; kingdom Metazoa; phylum Arthropoda; class Insecta; order Orthoptera; family Gryllidae; genus Teleogryllus; species Teleogryllus occipitalis. The sequence goes on along the minus strand of BLKR01001702.1, from coordinate 235,350 downwards.
TGGAAAAGATGCGTTTGAATTTCATAAAACTTCAATTATTCGTAAATGGAAACGAAAAAGTTTTGAACGTAACATGTGTATAAAGGGTAAGGTAACATGTGTATTGCACACATGATATATAAGAAAACTCGCTTCTATCGTCACTCGTTTTCTTGAACATACCATTCATGCAATTATACACCTCTTTATACACTCATTTCGTAAATAACAATAATCACATTATTTAACCACTTTCACTGGATGAGGTAACTGAACTATGTGTACAAAATAGTATGGCTTGCTCTTCTACGACGAAAACTGAATAGAAATTAGATTGCAGCAGACGTTTCAATCCTAAGGTTTACAATAAATATGATCAATGGAAATCCTACGTAACTTTTCAGTAACTCCTACTCCCCAATCCATGAATTATAAACCATTTGATTCCTGCATTGTTACCAAGCCTAGTAAAACAATAAAAACATAATACAGAATAACTTGAGTTTATGATGAAGATGCAAATAAACTCATCATGCCAGAGAAATTCATAAATAATTTGATCATTATTAATTTACGAACAAAACTGAATTAAATATACGACAGAAATATGCCAACAAACTAAAGTTGAAAATAAAGAAAGAGTCCATAAAAAATAGGACATTATTATTTACAGAAAAAGAAAAATGACATGGATGGTCTATGGATTGGATCATATTACAGTAAGTGATATAACGTGTTATGTATGCATAATAGGAAAACTAACTAAAGCACCATATACTAATAAAATCTCTGAACAAAAGAATATTTTAGTTGCAGTAGATGATTTGAGCAGGAGATATTGAGTCAGAGATGTTACAGAGAACGGAGAATGAAACCGGGAAAAATGTGGAATACTTAATGTCAGATATGGCACTAGTAAATTTACACGTACAACAATAATGCTTTATTTTAAAAATATTGCTATAAAACAAGAATTTACTACTACTTACTCTCCAGAATCTCGGAATTGCGCTATGGGCTAATCAAACACTAATAACTACAGCATGTGTTATAGCATCCACCCTTACACTAAAATTTTGGGCAGAATCCATATTGCCAGTAACGAATTTACATAATTCGACTTACAACAAAACAAAAAATAAAACTCTAATGAAGATATGGAGAGGTAAAAAACCTTCAGTAAAACATTTAAAAAATATTTCAATGTAAAATATTCTAAAGAAACGAAGACATTAAAAAACATAAATTTGATAAAGAGATAAACAAGGTATTTTTGTTTACTCAAGAACAAGGAAAGCATATAGAATTTATGATATTGAAGATCATGATCAAGAACAAGATTATTGAAAGCAGAAATGTAGTATTTATTGAAAAAGTAAATGGATACTCTAGTGATTGAACTGACAACTTCAAGAAATCAAGACATTAGATTAAAAAATATTCAGAATTCATCAAAGAAATTAGAATTATTCATTCACACCTAAATTTGAAGATAAGATTTATCAGAGAATTGATTTAATTAATGAAGAATTAAATATTGAAATTTAAAAAGAGTTCACCATCAATCGTGAAGAGTCAGAATCACATAACATTTAAATAAATAGTAAGAGGAAAAGCACAATCTACGAAAGAAAATAACCTGATAGATGCTAAGCATTTACCACTTCTATAGAAATTATTACCATACATTTTAAAGAAGTAAATGTTCCAAAGAAAAAGAGAATAAGAATTACCATCTTTAAAGAATTATAATGTGTGGGAACTAGTTGATAAACCAGGCTCTAAAGATATCAAAGGAAAATGGATATTTATTTTAAAAGGAAGGAAAGAGTATCAAGCCAGGTTAGTAAGAGAATATCAAAATTAAAAATGGAAAACAATTATGTTTTTTTAGTCCAGTAATGGAACCAGAATCAATTTTGATTTTCTTCTTCAATAGCTAGTACTAGAAACTGCAGTGTAAAAATGTGTAAATGTAGAGACAAGGAACCTAATAACCTAGGTTCAAGACTCAACAGTGGCAGAATTTTTGGACACTAGCTAGATAACTAGGTGGAACTGAGTGGAGAATAATTTTAGTGGCCGCCTGCTCTGATCGGTAGTTTCCGTGGTTTCTCCGATCGATACCAGGCGAATAGCCGGAGCAGTATCCTAAAAAACGGGCCAAGGACTGCGCGTGATCCTTCCTTCCTCTTCTTTCTCCTTTCCTCAACACCTTATTTGCACACACACTTTCATGCACTACTCTATCACTTCTGCCGGAAGATCGATCGGGAGCTTAGAAGTTGTCCCGCCTGGGGCGGTGCCCCGCTGGTGGGAGATGCCGGGTTTGGGAAAACCCCGCTAGCCGATGGTTGGTCGCCGCCGATCTCGCCATCGAGCGGAGGAAAACCACCGCCACCTCCCGCTATCCAACATTTATTGTACTTACAGGAGTAATGTCCGTAGCAGTTATCGCGCCCGGAATCACTAAACAACCAACCAAACCAACCAAACCGACCAAACCGACCAAACCGACCAAACCGACCAAACCGACCAAACCGACCAAACCGACCAAAGCGACCAAAGCGACCAAAGCGACCAAAGCGACCAAAGCGACCAAAGCGACCAAAGCCGACCAAAGCGACCAAAGCGACCAAAGCGACCAAAGCGACCAAAGCGACCAAAGCGACCAAAGGACCAAAGCGACCAAAGCGACCAAAGACGACCAAAGCGACCAAAGCGACCAAAGCGACCAAAGCGACCAAAGCGAAAAGCGACCAAAGCGACCAAAGCGACCAAAGCGACCAAAGCGACCAAAGCGACCAAGCGACCAAAGCGACCAAAGCGACCAAAGCGACCAAAGCGACCAAAGCGACCAAGCGACCAAAGCCACCAAAGCGACCAAAGCGACCAAGCGACCAAAGCGACCAAAGCGACCAAAGCGACCAAAGCGACCAAAGCGACCAAGCGACAAAGCGACCAAAGCGACCAAAGCGACCAAAGCGACCAAAGCGACCAAAGCGACCAAAGCGACCAAAGCGACTCAAAGCGACCACGGCTTGACCAAAGCGACCAAAGCGACCAAAGCGACCCAAAGCGACAAAGCGACCAAAGCGACCAAAGCGACCAAAGCGACCAAGCGACAAAGCGACCAAAGCGACCAAAACGACCAAAGCGACCAAAGCGACCAAAGCGACCAAAGCGACCAAAGCGACCAAGCGACCAAAGCGACCAAAGCGACCAAAGCGACCAAAGCGACCAAAGCGACCAAAGCGACCAAAGCGACCAAAGCGACCAAAGCGACCAAAGCGACCAAAGCGACCAAAGCGACCAAAGCGACCAAAGCGACCAAAGCGACCAAAGCGACCAAAGCGACGAAAGCGACGAAAGCGACGAAAGCGACGAAAGCGACGAAACCGACGAAACCGACGAAACCGACGAAACCGACGAAACCGACGAAACCGACGAAACCGACGAAACCGACCAATGCGCCGCGGTCGCCGTGCTCCGGAGAGAGCCGAAGCCGGCGCGGCCACAATTAGCCCCGGCCTCCGCCAGGCTCGCGTGGGGGCGCGAGGGGCGGCCGCCGCCATATAACCAGGCGCAGCGGAACGCTCGGCCACCGCCGACTCACAATTACCCCCGACAGCACTTGTACCCTGTGTAAACAAATAAAAGGCGAAGCTTATGGCGCGGGGCGAGAATTAATCGCGGCCCCATAAACCGGCCCGAATTAGCAGCAGCGGCGCGGGGAGAAGGCGCCCTCGGGGAAGCCCCGGCGCCAGTTCGCCCTTCCGCCGCCCGGCGCAGTAGCGGCGCGACGCGCGGCCGCGGTGGAGGAGCACGATGGAGCGTTCGGCAAATTGTGCTGGTCAAAATCTATGGGAGAGATACGAACGAAATTGGATAGGAGCTTTAGGTTCCTCAGTTAAACAACACATTTATCAATAGATTGGTTGATGAGTGATTCCAGGCGCGTTAACGGCTAAGGTCATTATTCCCGCAAGTATAGTGTACTTTTTTTCTCGAGAGGTGGCGGTGATCTTCCCCCTTTGGATGGTGGGACGCGGCGATGAACTTCCCATCGGGTAGCGGGATTTTCCCCACCCAGGTATTTGCCGCCGGGGAGGCACCGCCCCAACCGGGACAAGTTCTAAGCTCCCGACAAGTTCTAAGCTCCTGGTACTGTAATGAAGGCGAGTATAAGTGTCTGTGTGAGGACGTGGAAGAGGAGAAACTGCTCCGGTATTCGCGCAGGGTTAATAGGAGTACCCACAGAAAACTACCGATCAGAGCAGCCGGCCGCTAGAATTCTCCTCTAGACAGCGGTTGAATTCGATCTAGCTGAGAAAGTAGTAGCTAAAAACCTGCCACTGTGAGGAGTGGAACACTACGAACTCCCGGTCATTGGTCCTGCAGTGACATCAATTGAAGCCGTAACCCACCTAAGCCGGTTTTATCAATGGATGGCATGGCACATAGTATGAAGGAGCAAAGAAAACGATTTCATGAGTTTGTCAGCTTATTTATTGGTTGGCTCCCTTATCATTTTAAACTGCTGTAAGCTTAAGAAATAATGTTAGCGAATTGTTCTTTGAGATATTCAAATTCTAATTTGGCATTGAATACCATATTGAGTTAGTTTAGTTCTTGATGACGAATACTGCAAAAAGTGACTTCTTTATTGTAACATTTACTGTTTGGAGCAAGTAAGTCACTTTAATTCTGCGAAAACTGTTTTAAAATACCAAGGTGATCCCCTGGGGCAACAGAAAACAATAAGTAAATGTTAATATGGAGTAAGAAATGGATCAAAATCTTTATTTCAAAATCCGAAAATGTCTATGAATGAAATAAAAGTAAAGCATGATTAACTTGGCTATCCGGGAGACGCCGCGTCCAGGGCACAGGTGCCGACGTTTCGGTCGCCATTCTGCGACCTTCTTCAGGGCGTAGTAATGCATTACCGGGACTCCGGCCGCGGAAGCCTACGCTCTCAAAAGTAAAGCATGTTTAAATATGAAGGAAGTCATAATTTTCGAACAAACTTAACTCCACACATGTACTAATGAATGTCTCAACTTTTGTGCCGTCTAATAGTAGAACTATAATAAAACTTTAAGAGTTTTAGAGAAAAGTAAAACTTGGTTCTATAAACTCATTGTGATTGAAAGATATGGAGTCTTTATTTGATAATGACGATTTTTTAAAAATGAGCAATTTTGAGATCATTTTCACATAAAACTTTTGAGTTATCAAGAGAACTTCATTAAAAAAAATCATTTGAAGCTCTTAAAGGGAATACAATGATGTGTAGAAAATGCCATTAATGGAAATGTTAACGGCATGAGAGTATTTAAAATAATTATATTTGTGTAATATATGAAAAAGCAAAATAATACATCAATATGACGTTTATTTCATGTTATTCAGTGCATTTAACTCTAAACATGTAAAACGTTTAAACACATTTGGAGTTGTTTTTTACTTTGTCGTATACGTACGTATGTACGGTGCAATAACGTACCGACCGAAAACTGAATCCGTTCGTGAAGACACTACTTTGTTCCTGTTGATCGCTTGGACAACCCCTACTGTAGAAATACGTAAGCTGCCTTTCGTCTGATCCTTCTCACTCATCAGTTTGTTATCACCAAACTCGCAGTTTTGTATTACGGCGTGACCCACGAGAGAAAGAGAGAGAGAGACAGAGAGAGACAGAGAGAGAGAGAGACAGAGAGAGACAGAGAGAGACAGAGAGAGAGACAGAGAGAGAGACAGAGAGAGAGACAGAGAGAGAGACAGAGAGAGACAGAGAGAGACAGAGAGAGAGACAGAGAGAGACAGAGAGACAGAGAGAGACGAGAGACAGAGAGAGACAGAGAGAGACAGAGAGAGAGAGAGACAGAGAGAGAGACAGAGAGAGAGACAGAGAGAGACAGAGAGAGAGAGACAGAGAGAGAGACAGAGACAGAGAGAGAGACAGAGAGAGACAGAGAGAGAGAGAGACAGAGAGAGACAGAGAGAGAGAGAGACAGAGAGAGAGACAGAGAGAGAGACAGAGAGAGACAGAGAGACAGAGAGAGAGACAGAGAGAGAGAGAGAGACAGAGAGAGAGACAGAGAGAGACAGAGAGAGAGAGAGAGAGACAGAGAGAGAGAGAACAGAGAGAGAGAGACAGAGAGAGAGAGACAGAGAGAGAGAGACAGAGAGAGAAAGCAGAGAGAGAGAGACAGAGGGAGACAGAGAGAGAGAGAGAGAGACAGAGAGGAGAGAGACAGAGAGAGACAGAGAGAGAGAGACAGAGAGAGACAGAGAGAGAGACAGAGAGAGAGAGACAGAGAGAGAGACAGAGAGAGAGACAGAGAGAGAGAGACAGAGAGAGAGACAGAGAGAGACAGAGAGAGAGACAGAGAGAGACAGAGAGAGACAGAGAGAGAGACAGAGAGACAGAGAGAGACAGAGAGAGAGAGAGAGAGAGACAGAGAGAGAGAGAGAGAGACAGAGAGAGAGAGCGCTATGTTGTGACAGAGAGCGCAGGCAGGCGGGGAAATCTTAGTAGCTTTGGAGGGGGAGGCCTCATTCGGGCATGCGTAGTGAAATGATTTTTTGAGTTTGATAGAGCAATAGTTCTTTAGGAAGTTATCTATTGGTTATATACCACGGGGCATTGGTAATTGTACGAAGCATTTTATTTTGAAAGGCTGGTAAGGGTTTCATAACCGAAGAAGCGGCACCTACCCAGATTACGGCTGCGTAAGTTATTTAGGGTCTTAGGACTGATTTGTAAAGATACAGAGTATTTTCAATTTTTAGAGATGACGTTTTTTAATAAGGGGATATAGTTTTGAGTAGGGGTCCATAAGTTTTATTCAGTCTTTGAATAATATAAGGTTTCCATGTGAGACGAGTATCCAGGAGGTCGCAGAGGTATTTGACTGATTTATTTGAAGGGGCCTATGTAATCGGGTAATTATTTACTTTCAAAGGGGGAGGGATATTTCTTCGCAAGGTAAAAATTTTACGTTTCGCATTTGGAGGGGTTGAGCTGTAATCCCCATTTTTTGTCCATTCAGAAAAACTATTTAAGTCTTGTTTTAGGTCATTTATTACTTCAGAGATTAAGTCCCAGAGGTGAATATTGCTGTGTCGCCAGCATAGAGAGCCGTAGCAGTTTGATAATTGAGGAATATTTGCCGTGAAGATATTAAAGAGGATTGGAGTGTGTGGGGAACCTTAAGGAACGCCGGCTACAACTGGGGTAGGTGAGGATAGGATATTGTTCATTTTTACTACTTGGTATTATAAAAAATGGATCCTTTGATGCGATAAACAGCAAAAATAATGCAGTAAAAATCGTTGCATGTATATATTTTGCTCTATCCGGTTTAAAAAAACCGAATCCAAAAACATTTTGTGCCATTCTTGAGAAAAATTGGAAAATCTTGGGATTTCAAAGAAAGTACCCCAAGATGTCAAGTATTCGTTTCAAATTGATGGGGCCGCGACATCATTAAGATCGATTGAGGAATATCAGTTTGAGTGAAAATCTTACTTATAGTTTAGCAGCTAATGTTGTTTACAAACAGACGGATAATTAATAGAAAATGTGGATCCAAAAAATGTGGATCCTAACTACACAACATATTAGATGAAGTAATTTATTTCGTGTAGGAACAAGAGGTATCCACTTTTTTGATATTAGGAACCTACTATAGCAGCTTTTCTGTCGAAAAATATCCGTTTTTCATAGCAGCATTACATGTTTTTTCTATAATAAGTATGTAGTATGCGAAGAAGTAAAAATTGAAAATATTATTGCATGTTATTAGGATCGGCTAAGCTTCATAACTTTCGCACGACTATTTTTCTTTATACTTCGTAAGCACGAGCTATATTTTAAAATGTCACGTAGGGAACCACAGGACACACGTTGAGTAATATGTCCACTAAGAAGTAACCCTTCGAAAGATGTTCATATAAGAAATAATGCATGTTTTGATATTTCTAGAAATGCTTTTTACTACATTAAAATACAAACCCGAAGTAAGCAACCAATAATAATACTCAAACTATCCGTCGCACTTATTTTCATTTCATTTTTTATTGCCTAAAAGAGAAAATCCCTCTCTGATTTTTAAGAGTGTTATTGAAAACGTGAGAATCTTCATAATGGCTGTATCAAGCTCCTCCTTGAAGACGTCTGATCTCTACTCCTCTATCAACGCTCAAACAGGAAAGCGTTCTGTTCAAAAGGACATTGCAAATGTCCTTTAAACAGATCATTGCAAATGTTATTTCTTCTGGAATTATTGCAACTACGGTTCCATTAAAATAATATCCACTGATCTTGGTTTGAAGTGAACAATCACAAAGCTGAATGGCTGGCTTCACACACATGTGTAACACAGCGATTGGTGGTTTCTACAAAAATACTCAAATTGCGTGTTCCAAGTGCTATGCAAATACTTCTTTGTACGCTGCTGACTTTTAGGCACAAAAGTGGTAAAAATAGACAGGCAAAATAAGTGGTTAATATTTGAATATATCCATTTAAATAGGCAAAAAAGTTATGAATGTTTGTAAACAGACAATAACATTTAATTATTTTCAGCGAATGGTACAACATAAGAAGGATTACTCAAAAGGAATGTCGTATCAAAATAACACTATGACTTACGTATGTTTTGACAATGGATTATTAAATATTTCTCCATATTTTCTAACTACATAAGTTTCTTTTTATATAAATTACTATATAAAAATTATAAATAACTTTTAAATTATTAAATATTAATTATATATTATAATAACTATTACAAATTACATTCTTTCTATGTAAATTGAGGTCTTGTGGCAGAAGCGATGTTATTGAAGTTGCAAGAGACTCTTTCTCTGTTATAAAATTATGCACGTACGATTACATAAGTGCACACTCACAGACGCCTCTTAGAAATCTCAACTCGCTAAACGACACTCGTGACCAGCTAAAGGTTTGCAAGCAGAACACTGCTACCCCCGACTATCACGACTTTCGAATTACAATGCAACCACGCTCAGCGCTCAGGTGATTAGGATAGGATAGTTCTGCGACTTGTCTGCGCTTTCCATGTTCAAATTAAAAACAATTTAGGCTTTATTTAATCCAATGTTTTTATTAAACGACATTTCACGATACCTTTAATATAGACTGCATAGGCGGATTTTTTACTAATCTATGTTTAAAACGCTAAAGGTTTCCGTTTAGCAAGAAATTTGAGCTTCCTACCCAAACAAAGTTTGCGAATTTTGTTTTAAAAAAATGTAGTGAGTCCCAGATGTATTATTGCTAGCTATTACTAACGTATTTTATGGTACAAATACCAAACGTTAATATCTTAAAATTAAAATTAGTAATGTGGCTTGCCGTTCATGATTTGGTTATGTGAGTCACAGAACATTGAAAGCGTTTTCGTACTTTAAAGCAAGCAAGCGTGTGTACGTTTTTGGTTGTAGCGTGGCAAAGATCGTAAGTTTTTAAAGTTTGAAGACAGAGTATTTATAAATGCAAAGATGAGTGAGTGTATATAACCGCAATATCAAGCATCGTTTAAATCATACATTCTTTTACAAAACTAGTGGTGCTACAAATACTTTCTCGCATTAATTGTAACGGTTACAAAGTATTATTCTACTATATGAACCTGCAAAAGGGTTTTCAACAATCAAAACTCTTTTGCCGCACCGAGACTGGAACTCTGATTCATCAATTTAACTCGCAGTGCGCGTTTATCGCTACATCACGCAGTTGCTTTGATGTACTCACTTGGGACATCGCTTAAAAATCTAATTGTCTCCCCCCTTTATTTAAACACACAATTTTCGAAAATTCAGAGAATTCATCGAAAATGAGACCTGAGCCATTCTTTCAAGCGTTCTTTGCGCTCTTCGAAAACAAAGATTAATCAACAATATGGAGTGTTTTTGAAAATGTGAAATTTGTGAAAATTTTGAAAATGTTTTTGCAGTTTCATGTAAAGAACCTCCAAAATCAACATATCCGTTTCAAACTCAGATGACCTCAATTTCTTTAAATGAGAAATATCAGTTATGGAGACACTCGGTTGAACTCTTTAGGAGGCAACGTTGATCACAGACTGACGTTTTTCTGCCAATAAAGTTTTTGGTGTCAAGACCCACAAAACATTAATTATCAATACAGAAAGTGTTAGAAGAAGTAATTTACTACACGTAGGAACACAATTTATACACTTTTTCGTTATCAGGGCCCGGCAATAAAAGTTTTTGTGTCGAAAATTTCCGGCGCACGATTACAGCACATTTCTTTTGAACTTAGGAGAAAAAGTTAAAAATCTGGTATTACGTTATACTTTTCAATCAAGGTAGGTAATAGGATTTCATGCTAGAGTTCACTGCAACATAGATGTCATGTCTTGGTAAACATTTCAATTACAACTTTCCGAAACGTGTTTAATTGTATGGAGGGCGTAGGCTTCCGCGGCCGGAGTGAGTTGCTACTTGTCTGTCCGGGAGACGTGGCGTCCTAGGGAGAGACGTGGCGTCCTACTTTCCTCAGGGTGAAAAGCTTTTCGAAGTACATTTCGCCCTGAGGAAGGACCCAGAATAGCAGCCGAAACGTTGGTAAGTGTGCCTAGGACGTGACGCCTCCCGGATAGTCAAATAGCTGTTTAACTCAGGGGGGGCTCTTGCGCATCGTATCCGACTTTAGCCAGTGAGCATCGTCACAATATTAGCGGACATTTTAAAACCAGCCAGACATCAAAATTATCACATAGTTACAAAACATTGAAACAGGTTTATGAAGCATTTTTTAAAATATATTACATTTTGTACACCTTCGTGTTATTTTTGGTTGGCTGTCGTTGAAAACTGTCACATCGTACCACTTTCAAAATGTTTCTCATCACTTCTCCTCTCCATGCATCATGGCGTCTGGCCTGGCTCTTCAAACGAAGAGCCCGTGCTGTGATCACGTGCTTTGTAACACAAACTGGTGATGAGCAGAACGAGCAAAAATCGGTGCGCCGGAGTAGCTTACCCATGTTATTCCACCATGGTTTAACCGTAGGTTCCCAGTGAATATACTTGGGTTTTCGTAACGTGACGGATGACATCAGGTCATTTTTACATCTCCCGCCTTATAAAATGAATCTATTTTATTAATTCGCGAACGTTCTTCTCAGGGAGACTCATGGACTCAAAACATGTCCTTATCACTGCTATAAATATTAATTTTATAAGCAGGAGGTGTAAAAATTACCTAATGTCATCCGCCACGTTATAAAAACGGAAGTACAGTCGACTCCGGTTATAGTGAACTTCTGGGGACAAACATTTTTGTTCATTATCGTAGGTTCACTGTATCCCAGGATGTCAAAATTAATAGATTTTCTCCACAATTATTGATTTTATTAATATAGAGATACGGCAAAACACATTAACAGAGCCAAATGAAAATTTCAAAATCTTTATTTGTCCTTAAAAAATCAATTATTTTCATTCTTTGCTTCGTACATTTTTCATTAGTAATTTATCTAGAACATTCTCCAGGGGTTGTGCATTATCCTCTGTCTCTAAGTATCGTAATGCAGTCTTGACACCCTTCAATGCCTCTTGCGCTGTTGGAACACCGCCTCACTCTCCGAATGCCCGTTTACTCTCTTAATAACATACGAGATCCTCTCGGTAACCAGATGGAGCAAGCGACTAATGAAACTGATCGGTTTTCCGCGTGGCACGGCGGATATTGCCAGGCTGTGGCAGTCGCGCGCTTCCTGTCGCCTAAGTAGAAATCAACGCGCTTTGTCCCCGAACATCAAGTAACACCAAGCTTGAAACTGAAACAAGCAATCGTGCGTCGCCGCTGCCAGTTGGGGCCCACGTAGGACACGGCCTTTGTTTCTGCAGTAAAACTGTGGCATAAGGTAATCAGTAAGGTTCCCATTCCGGATCCGCTACCTCCATCTCAGGAGAGACTTCGATTATGAACTTTTGCGGCGATATTTTCTTCAAGCTGTTTTGTGTGGGAATTTGTAGCAATGAGACGATCATTTTTTTTCAGGAGAGAATTAATTTCCAAGACATTGTATTTTCTACGTTCGCTATAGTCGAGGTTCAGGTTCACTATAACGGAATCTTCCTATGCTTATTTGTAATGTAAGTGAAACGGGACCAGTGACTTAAGTTCACTATAACCGAGTGTTCACTATAACCGAGCGTTCACTATAACCGAGCGTTCACTATAACCGAGCGTTCACTATAACCGAGTGTTCACTATAACCGAGTGTTCACTATAACCGAGCGTTCACTATAACCGAGCGTTCACTATAACCGAGCGTTCACTATAACCGAGCGTTCACTATAACCGAGTGTGCACTATAACCGAGTGTTCACTATAACCGAGTGTTCACTATAACCGAGCGTTCACTATAACCGGAGTCGACTGTACAGTAATGGTATTGTTCCCGAGTGTGTAAGCCTCCCCGTGGCGCCGCGTGCAGCGTTTCGCCCTGCTGCCGCCCGGCCGTCCCACCGTGGCGCGGCGCGGCGCGGCGTCGCGTGAGGCGCCCTGGGCGGTGGGTGGGCGCGAGGGGCGGGGCGGGGCGGCTGGTGCCGCGCTGGTGGCAGGTGCTACGCGCCGTTTTATGCCCTGAGCGCGGCAGCCGGGCGCGCGGGGCGGCGCGAGGCGGCGGCGCGGCCGGGCCCTGCCGCGTGGCCGGCCGGGAGGGCTCCGCCGCGCCGAGCAACTGGGCCGCTCGCGGCGCCCTCGGCCGCCGCCTACTTAGCGCCCCGGACAAGTTAATTGCCGCAGCCGCCGCGCGCACGGCGCGCCACAAGTAACACGTTCCAGGGAAACGAGCCCCCCGGAGGAGGAGCTGCACGCCTCGGCGCAATGGACGGTGTTGGGAAGAGGTTGAACTGCGTGGAAGATTGTGAAAAAGCGAAATCATCGCTCTAAATATTAGCTTTTAAATTACTTGTCTAATATATCCATAAAATTTGATTTTGTGGAATTGGTGAGATAAACAATCAAACCGCAGTAGTTGCCCCTAAATTCACGCATACTTTGGGCTGTTCGGGCTGTAATAACGCTTCGTCTTGCACTTCCCAATTATTATTATTATTATTATTATTATTATTATTATTATTATTATTATTATTATTATTATCATTGTTATTATTATCATTATTATTATTATTTCCATCAATATTTGTTAGACCTAAACTCCTCAACGGAATGAAATTGAAATGACTTCTTTATGAAGCAATAGTTGAATGAAAGGCAATGCAAACAGCGATATCGAAACTTGCTTTGTCCACCACTTTCAAATATCACACGAAACAGGGCTCGAAGGGTAGATGATCAAAAACTTAAACTCTGACGAGGGACCACCGTCCATGAAAAGTGCAAATTGTAATCACTATAGCTAATTTTTCCATCAGAAATCTGTATTGTTGAGTGAATTGCAAAGAAACGTGGAGACACTTTAAGGCAATAATCACTAACACAAAATTTTCTTATGTGCAATTACTGTGTCTGTTAGTGTTCACCAATACAGACGAACGAGTTTAATAATAATAATAATAATAATAATAATAATAATAATAATAATAATATTAATAATAATAATAATAATAATAATAACCAACCAACATCCAACAATAACAACCAACAACAACAGTATTGAAACATAATGCTTTTTATCTTAACGAACACAATGGCTTATACTGGGGTGGAGGGGCAGACGGCTCATCATCGCAACCGGAAATCTAAAATCAAATCCGGTCTTTTTTTTTAACAAAACGTACATGTGGCAGGCTGTCTCCGTTTCCTCTCGTTTCTTCTCTTATATCATCGTTAGTCCATCGTCATCGAAATTATAATAATCATTCACCCATCACCATTAACCTCAGTTAGGGCCGAAAATGTTAGTGACTGAGGGTCAAAATAAAGAATATAATAACTGGTGACGATCATACCAGTCATTCGAATTGCGAATTTTCATACCTACGATTGGTCTGCTGTGTTTCATACCTGCAACCTCTATCTTCTAACTATTCCATTATTGACCCATCGAAAAATCCTGTATAGATATCTAAAGGCTTTTTTGCTCCTGATATACTTCTACTTTCTACCATTTCCTACTTCCATATTCTTTTTTTCTGAGCTATCAAACATTTCATTAAAGTGCTTAATTCACCTTCATTTTGAAGATAATTATGAGATTTCTTGCCTTTCTCAAGAACAGCTTTAAACAAAGACAGGAGATTTGCATAATGAGATATTCACGAATGTTAAAAAGATAACGAAGGGTACAAGTTGTAATTGAGGTATAAATGGCCGTACCAACTATCTTCGCAATATCACATTCATTATGTTAGTTCGATGGTGTTAAGTTGAACAGATAATTGTTAACTATATGTAAATGTAAAGAAATATATAATTGTTTTCGGAATTAATGAGCGAATGTATCTTCAGTTGCTTTTTTATGTACTTCTGAACAGATCATGGCTCCGAAGTTTTCTCGAAGAACTGGTGAGATACGTAGGACAAAGGATCTGTGTATATAATTTTCAGCTTTGTTCTTGCCCGTAATTCGATAATAAATGCAATAAAGATGAAGATAATAACATTATGGACATATTATTATATGTACGTATTGATATTCACGAGATGAATAGATATTACTTATTAACGTATGTATATTTTTCTTGCCTAGTACGGCAAGTCTCTTTTATTACACAGACATCTCCCCGGCTTCTCGCAAGGTAATTTATTCTATTCTTGTATCCAAATATGCAAAGAATAATTATACTCGTAGATTAACTAGCTGGGTGGTCTCAATGTTCGACACACTTTAATGATGTTATCAAAATCGAAAGTGTGTATGTGAGTATATTTTTCATATTATGTGAATTTTATTAATTATTTTCCCGACTAGGATGGCCAAGAGCGTGTGCCGACTGACCACTTCGATCTGAAGGGTCGCGGGTTCGAGCCCCACCTTGCGCATGGTTATTTGTCCCTTGTATCTCATGTATGTGCTGTCGCGGAGGGCCTCACGTTCTGCTGACACCAGATCAGAGACCGCAAGTGTGTTGGCATCTAGAGTATGGTCGAATATGCGACACATCGGGATCTAAAGTGTAACCGGCTTATGTCTGGGAAAGTCGTAGGAAAAAATATCATTATTTTCATTTTAATAAGCAAACATAGGATTTTCGGATTTTCGTTTTTGCCTTTGATATTCTTTGATTGTGTCAGCATTAACATTAGCAGAAATAATATTAGCAACATTAACATGTAGAAGAATTGTATTAGAATGTATTAAAATGTATTAACATGTATTAGAATTAAGCAAGTATATTCTGAAGTTGATAGGATATTACAAGAAAATAAGTAAATAAAATTAATAATTGTATCCACAAGTAAATGTAAAACACAAGCAATAGAACTAAAAAAGTTCGTGTAATTTTAACACTTTGAGTCCCCGGCGCTTGGTAACCGGTTGTGTCTCAAAACCCAGGGTATTTACAGGTATTTTAAGTGACTTTAGTAGTATTTATTTTGTTAAAACAAATGCACAAACACTTACTATTTTATAACGTTTGTTTTTTCGTTAATTGAAAACAAATGAAAAAAATAAAAGTGCCAATTTTTGTATTTTATTGACATACTTGAATATTTTACAAAAATACGGCATTATAAAATATGCCCAACAACAATATATATTTTTAAGAATCTGAATATTCACATATTTCATCCTAAGCTTTTTTCCGAATTTTTTCGAAAATTTTAGAGGCTAATTTCATAATGATTTTTTTCAAAAACTCGTCTTTTTGTGGCATGATCGACGTTCTAAACTCAGAACGACACCCGAGCCACAATAGAGAACTATGTCTACCACTGCAAAATATTACAAAAAGGAAATGACATTACCGGCTCGCATTTCACAAATATAATTCTCAAATTGACCGACTCATGGCAGCATAATGCAGCCACGTCAATGGAAACATCTCAGTGTGCAGAACCAACATGCTTAGGCACTTGCGAGGAAAGACGAGAAAACTTGCGCTGGAACTATGCGCTGGCTTGAGATTCTCGTGTATTAAGCATAGCCCACGTACAGGTCGGGTTTGGGCTTCAAGGTGTTGTATAGATTAAACAGTGGAAAACAAATGAAATTTTTTAAAGTAGATCTAGTGACCTAATCAGTTGCCGTATATAATGTTTTTTTTTTTTAAAAAAAAAAAAAATATTTTATTAACCTTGCGAAACACACGGTAAATCTCTCGGATGACTGAGTTGTTCTCCCGCTGCGAGAGCGACATACACATTTTCGAGAACACCGTGCTTCTCCGAGAATTCTTTCTCTGTTACAGCTTTTATATGTCATTTTTTCTCGTTCTTTCCTTATACTGTCACCAGAATAGTTTCAATCAATCTGTACGCGATGTAGCATATCCTGAGCTGGAGCGTGTTGTATCCTTTACAACTGGTACATCATTCTAACATACATCTTGTTTTCTTGATTCTCAAACATTGTATATTTTTAAGATGCAGATGTGAGTAATTGTAACCTATGTAGGTAATGTCGAAAATCCTACCGGGAGCGATAGCTCAGAACATCCATTGATATCACTGCAGCGCCTCTGAACGGGAGGTCCTAGGTTTGAGTCCTGACGGTGGCAGGATTTTCGACATTAGCTTTTCAGCTAGGTGGAATGCAGTCGCAATCTGGAGGAGAATTCTAGCTGCCGGCTACTCTGATCGGTAGTTTTCCGTGGTTCTCCGATCAACACCAGGCGAATGGCGGAATAGTACTCTACCAAACGGGCCACGGACCACGCGCGATCTTTCCTTCATCTTCTTTGTCCTATCCTCTCCCCTTACACACATACACACACACACACACACACACACTAACATGCACTACACTACCACACATGACGGGAGCACATGACACGGAACGGTCGGGGACTTAGAACTTGTCCCGGCTGGGGCGGTGCCCCGCTGGTGGGAGAGTCCTGGTTTGGGGGAAACCCCACAACCCGACGGTAGGTCGGCACCGGATCTCACCATCCAGCGGGGGAAGATCACCACCATCATACGAGAAAAACCATGTACTACACTTACGGGACTAATTACCTAAGCTGTTGGCGCGCCCAGAATCACTAACCAACCAATCAAAAATCCTGTTACTCTCGGGAGTGTAACCCTAGGATCTCCCGTCCAGATGCACTGCAGTGACATCAATTGAATTGTTTATTTCAGAAACCCGTCAAACGCCAAAGTTGTCATGTAGAGAAAATTGAGAAAAAGTGCCCCAGTTTTTCAGATTCCAAAATATTTTTTATTATTAAATCAGTTAATAAATGAATATTTTTCAGGTAAATATGGAATAAACGATGTGTAGCGGAGGGATTTAATTTTGCCGGGCATCCTGCCAGGGTTCTTTTACATGCCACAAGAGTGACATGGCTACGGTGGATTTTCCGCCCTTCGAAAGTCCGGGTTCTTCGGCCGCGATCGAACCCGCGCACTGGGGGTTCAGAGGCCAGTAAGCTAACCCCTCACCCACCGATGAGTCAGCGCGTAGTGCATCTTAGTGTAAGTGTGTGTGTAAGGGGAGAAGATAGGACAAGGAAGAGGAAGGAAAGATCGCGCGCGGTCCGTGGCCCGTTTGGTAGGGTACTGCTCCGGCATTCGCCTGGTGTTGATCGGAGAAACCACGGAAAACTACCGATCAGAGCAGCCGGCCGCTAGAATTCTCCTCCAGACAGCGACTGAATTCGACCTAGCCTAAAAGCTAGTGTCGAAAATCCTGCCGCCGTCAGGACTCGAACCTAGGACCTCTCGGTCAGAGGCGCTGCAGTGACATCAGTTGATGCACTGAGCAACCGCTCCGGGTGCCGGTGGTGGTAGCGGACTCATCCGTCGTGGAGTGCGGATCTGTGCGGTGGCGGTCGCGGCCACACGAGCGGGCGGGCGGGCGCAGCCGGGAGCACGCGCGAGCCCCGCCCTCCGCCCGGCTCCCCGCCCCGCGGCCGCACAATGCCTCATGAGAGCGGTGGCGGTGGCGGCGGCGGCGCGGAACGGGGCCGCCATTGTCGCGCAACAAAGTGCGCCGCTGTAGTGTGGTTAGTTATGTTTGGTGAGTGCAACGGCGTTTTAAAGAGAGGCGCATTAGCTGAAAGTTGAAAAGTGGGCGGATGCGCGCCGGCCGCATCGCGTGCGTCTCCGGCGGTCGGTGGTTGCCAGCGGCCGCGCTCAGCCGCTCAGCTCAGAGCGCACTGGGCACTGGGCATGCGACATGTAGTTAATGCTGTGATCTCAACATTATAACTGGATGCACAACTGCAATTGTTTGAGAAGCTGAATATAGTGACGATCGTTTTTCATTAGGTTGGCTGCGGTGAACGTCTATCTACAGATATGTAGGTGTCTTATTATACATGATGTCTTATTATACAAATGAAATGTCTCGTGTGTTGTTAGTGATGCTTACAATCGTCTCTGTAAACGAAAATGACAAAGTACTGCGTAGCATTCGGTTGCCAAAAATCTGTAAACTAGATGCAAATGTTATTAGATGAGACATTGTTTGGTAGCAATTACTGTAATTTTTGTGGGTTTCCGACAACTATTATTTGCTACACATTGATCTAACGAAATTATTAAAGATATGCAAACAAAGAATACTCCCCTGCGTGGATATTAAAAACATCTCAAGAAATGAATGACTGGATTTTGTTAAAGTGTTGTATGTAAACTGCAATTTCAAAGTAATAAATATTACTTACTTTAAAATTTTTATTAAGTTTTATTGAACATAAAAAATAATAAATGTTGAAAATCGAAATGAGACGCTAATTCCTGCTAGTGGTTCTGAGATAACTAGGACAGAATAGACATTCACCATCAATACACCACATTTCATTGCAGTTGTC
The DNA here is from genome assembly GCA_011170035.1 of Teleogryllus occipitalis. NCBI lineage: Eukaryota > Metazoa > Arthropoda > Insecta > Orthoptera > Gryllidae > Teleogryllus > Teleogryllus occipitalis. The sequence continues at coordinate 216,417 of BLKR01001702.1, read as the reverse complement.
GTAAGGCCATGTCTAAAACGGAATCGGTCTGTCTGTACTTGGTGTACAGGTGCAACAACACCTGACGGGGCCAAGGTATGCCAGCGGCGTCCCGGTCTTGTGACCAGGTGGTACGTGCGGTTAGCGTATTGATATCCCTACGCCGTATACTGGTCCTTTCAAGCTGAGAAGTAAGCTTTCTCATCGTTAAACAGCAATAGACCCTGGGACATTTGCAAGGAAAGCGCACACTATTCTCCGCCCAGACTAGGAATCGAACCGGGGATCGTGTCATGGAAAGCGAGAACGCTAATCAGAGAGCTACCCGTGGAGCTTAACACGGAATCAGATAGACAAAATCTTCCAAATCGAAATGTTCCTGCATCGCTGGCATTATAGGAAATGTGGTTCCCTTCGACCCTGCTGCCCGCAGATTTTCTGTATACAAGATACGATTAAAGAACTCCCCAATTGTTAAGGGAATATCTGAAGAACTGCGTCCGAGTGTGTTCATTACTATAATCGTCACACAATTCCAATTATTAACTGATTTGCTGAGATCTGAAGATCCCATTAGGAAAACGTTAGATGAGATGTTTCAAGCATTGTCTGCACATTTCGAACCTCCTGCACTGGAAATGGCAGGGCGACAAAAATTCTCCAATCGACGTCAGATCGAAGGGATGTCGTTGGCAGAGTTCGTCGCAAATTTGAAAGAACTTCATCAACTTGCAACTTGAATTCACGTTTTCCGCCGGCATGTCGCGACCAACTCTTTGCAGGGGTACGCAATGAACCTCAAACATCGGCTGATAACCGAACTTACAATTTCATTTGATAAAGCCGTGGGAGTCAGTCTTTGGAAGTCAGATGTAATGGGCCGGAGCCATTCTACTTTTCAAACTGTAGCCGCTGCGGCAAAGACAATTAAAAATGTGCGATCAAATCAAAATTCTAATAAATCAGTGAGCTTTGGAACGAAGACTTGATATTGCTGCGGGGATAAACGGCATATTGCATCGAATTTCTCGTAGTATCTATAATTATCGAAAGTAAAGTAAAAAGGCGAGAGTCTGCCGAAGTAGTGGATCTCCTGGGGAACGCATCTGCTCAATGTTCCACTTATCAGTGTCACCACCGGATTTCATTCAACTCTCTTGATAAATTCGACTCCAACCACAATGGAACTCGATACTGGAGCGTCCTGCAGTCTCCTGAACGAGTCGGATTGGCGCCAATTCGGATTGCCAAAACTACGATTGTCTACAATTATATTGCATACTTACAGTGGTCAAAGTTTACCGGTGATCGGTAAATTCCAAACGATGGGTGCGTTAACGGCGTCTCCTCTACAGTGCAAATTCTGGGAATGCGTGTACTGGGATATCCTTCATTGTTTAGATACGACTGACTGCTTAAGTTTTCTGTGGATTGAGAATGTTTATGCCAATCCTTATAACCATCTGTTTCACACATTTCATTTGACGATGTTACTATGCGATTTCCTTCTTAGTTTCGATAGAACTGGGTCATGTAACCGGTATCCGCGCCCACGTCGAGTTGCGCCCTGACTTAAACCCCTAACTTCTGTAAGCCTTCATGTTGAAAGAAAATATTGAAGCTGATCTGGATTGCCTTACAAAAATGGGCGTGATTGAACTGATATTGCGGATAGATTGGGCTGTACCGATTGTTCCAGTTCAGAAGTCCGATTTTGCAGTCAGGATTTGGAACAAATTCCGTCTTACATCCAATCCATCGATTCAAAGGGAATGGTACACTCTACCATTGACTAATGATCTATTTGTGGCATTATCTGGAGGGAAAGAATTTACAAAACTGAACTTGTCGGATGCTTATTTTCAAATCGAACTAGAAAATACTGCGAGACAATATGTTGTTATAAATATGTACAAACTTATTTTATGTTATTTAGATACAATCGACTACCTTTTGGTGTCTCCTTTGTCCCAGGATTATTTCAACATAGCATCGAACGAGCCACACAGTGTTTAGATGGAGTGAGCTTAGACAACATTGTCGTGGTTGGTCGAACTCAAGAAGAACATCACAATCGCTTAATAACGCTACACACTAAACTTCAAAAGCAAAGATTCCGACTGAATTAATCAGAATCTTGCTTATGGTCCTCTTTCCATAACGCAGGACATATAATCGATGCCAAGGGCATCAAACTATTGCAAGAGAAGGTTGATGCAATCACGACAGCTCCTAAACCGTCAAATATTCAAGAGTTTGTAAAATTTTCGAGGATTGGTTAATTATTACTGTAAATTCACTTCGAATTAGACAAGAACTGCAGCTCAATTGTACTCTTTATTACGCAAGGACATTAAAAGATTCTGGTCATGTGCTAGCGAGCACGTTGTTTCGTTCTGCGATCTAAATTTACATTAGTTTCCTGTCTTCAGTCGTAGATTGCGATGCGTCCAGCCTTTCTCCCTTTCTCCCTCTCTCTTTCTCCCTCTCTCTTTCTCCCTCTCTCTTTCTCCCTCTCTCTTTCTCCCTCTCTCTTTCTCCCTCTCTCTTTCTCCCTCTCTCTTTCTCCCTCTCTCTTTCTCCCTCTCTCTTTCTCCCTCTCTCTTTCTCCCTCTCTCTTTCTCCCTCTTTCTTTCTCCCTCTTTCTTTCTCCCTCTTTCTTTCTCCCCCTCTCTTTCTCCCCCTCTTTCTTTCTCCCCCTCTCTTTCTCCCCCTCTCTCTTTCTCCCACTTTTCCCCTCCTCTTCCTTTTCCCTTTCTCTTTCTCTCTCTCTCTTTCTCTCTCTCTTTCTCCCTCTCTCTTTCTCCCACTTTTTTCCCTCCTCTCCCTTTTCTCTTTCTCCTTCTCTCTCTTTCCCACTCGCTTTATATCCCTCTCTCTTTTTACCATCTCTCTGTATATTTCCCTCTCTCTCTTTTTACCTCTCTTCTTTCTGAAAAAATGTTTCATATTTTCACCAAAAGTATAGTAATCAATATCATTGATTATCAGCTTCCTGAAAGAATTGCAACGAATAAAAAGCAAACAATCGTCGGTGGGCCACTGACCTCCGCCCCTGGTAATGTGAGGGTTAAGAGCCCTGGTTCTAGCCGGCGGCGCTAGCCGAATGCGTTTACTACGCTCCGTGAAATCACGAAGGTTAAGCGCATTCGAGACTCGCGGGTTCGTGGTTGGGTGACCGGCCAGGAACCCCGGGATCTAACGCCGTCGAGCCCCTGGCCGAAGGGATAAAAGGCACTGACTGACTGCGACGTGACGAGACTTGACTAATATTAAAAGTAAAAAGCACGTTAATGGAGGATTACTCCGAGAAGTGCAAAGCGCTCAACGCCCCTTAAGGGGCGTGGAGACGCGTTGCGTCAAGGTGTAGACGCAACAAATAAAAAAAAAACGCGACACGTCATGTGTGCGTGTTTTTGAATATTCTCACTGGCGTCCATTAAAAAGGGGGCATTGACAGTTTCCCTGTCACTGAGCCAAATTTAGTATTTTCTTATTCAACTAATGGAGACATTCGGCCAAATATGACAAATATTATCTTGTGCTACACAAAATTGTCTTATTACGTTGTCCTTCGTAATACCCTTACAATGCCAAAAATTCCAACTGGCGAGGATAAACCACCTTCAGTAAAATGATGCCTGATTGAAATACAAAATTAATACGGCAGTAAATAATGGTGAGTTTTGGCGTGAGAGGCAGGGAAACTGAAGAAACAGACGCGATTTATTCATTCCAAAATTCTTTTGATTAGATGAGGATGCGAACTACGATCCAAGAGATAAAATCGATTGATTTCTTGGTTTGCCTTACGATAGACACACGTTACTAAATCACTTCTTCAGTTAGTTAATAAAGTGTAGGAAAGTGAAGATGTGGCACCTTACAAAACGTCTAGAATCCAATGTTACCGAGACGTTACATTCCCTCAGTAAGCTACTGTACATCATTAATTCATCAATTTTCATTGCATCAGGTCCTATTTATGGAATCAAATAGCATACTCTTCCCTTTCATTCTTTGTTTGTAGCCGTAGATGGCTTCATTTTCAATTAGCACGAATATGCTGTATAATGGATCTGACAATGATCTATCCATTACACACTATGGTGATTCTCCAGGTCTAATCTTATTACGGATGCACGCCTGGGTATAGTGTAAATTAGATATTCTCGTTTTAATAAAAAAAAATGTAATATATTGCAAAATTAGATCTATGCAATATGTTGGTGTGAGCTCCCCGATCGTGAGAAAGTTTAAGACTGCCTCAAATTATGTAAATAACAGTTTAAAATGCACATATTGGTATGAGGCAAACATATTCAAACTTATGACATTGCCTACGCTGTTTGTGCCCCGGAGATCAAGGGAATTTCGATGTACGCACAACCAATCAGACCGCACGCTGCGATTTGGCACGGCTACTGATGTGCTCTGAAAAACAGATTCAATGAGTAATTTCAGATGAAAAAAAATCGCCATCTTTGCCTAAAAATGAAGACCTGCTTTTTATGACATTTTGCTGTCCAACAGTTTCTTGGCGATTTATTTTCTTACTAGCTGACCCGGCGAACTCTGTTCCGCCTTAACAGCCGGTCCCATCTTTTTCTCGCGTCGCACTCACTGTGAGAAACTGTACTATCCTTGTTGCACTCGTGATAATAAAGCTATTGCAGATTTGTGTTTTTCTCTCAAACAAAGAAGAATTTCAAAAAGTTGATATTAAGTAGATAATAAAAAATCTATTACGTACCAGAGCGTTTTTTTGAATTGATTTTTGTTTAAGAGAGAAATACATAGCTGTAATCATAGGGACCGGCTGTTAAAGGCAATAAATAAGCAGATTTTGGAATTTATTAAGTTAAATTGTTTATTAGAAAATACAAATAAAAAATTAAGTAGATTAATCATTCATTATTGTTCCTGTATTTTTGTGCATAGGTTGCACTCTTCAGTTAAGTACCTTGTGATACACGACATTTTTTGTTTTATTATCAGGCGCAGGTTACAACAGGCAACAATGACCGCTAACATGCAAAATCACGCGAAAACGTGCAAAAACGTGCGTTCTCACACAGGAACGCTGTCGAACGGGATAAACAGTATCCTATGTCCGTCTCCTGGTTCTAAGCTTCCTGCTCACCAATTTTCAGCCAAATCGGTTCAGCCGTTCTTGAGTTATAAATAGTGTAACTAACACGACTTTCTTTTATATATATACTAGCTGACCCGGCGAACTCTGTTCCGCCGTAACAGCCGGTCCCATCTTTTTCTCGCGTCGCACTCACTGTGAGAAACTGAACTATCTTTGTTGCACTGCGTACGTGCAAAAAGGTGCGTTCTCACACAGGAACGCTGTCAAACGGGATAAACAGTATCCTATGTCCGTCTCCTGGCTCTAAGCTTCCTGCTTACCAAATCGGTACAGCCGTTCTTGAGTTATAAATAGTGTAACTAACACGACTTTCTTTTATATATATATAGATGAGAAGGTTGTACTTAAAAGTAGGAAGTCAAAGCACTGATATTTTGAAACGTTGCCACCCGATTAGGTGGTTCAGGGAATCAATTGATGTCACAGCGATGCCTCTGACTGGGAGATCCTAGGGTTCGAATCCCGACCGGGGAAGCAATTTCGACACTAGTTACATACCGATGTCGAATTCAGCCGCTGTCTGGAGGAGAATTCTCGCGGCCGGCTGCTCCGTTGGGTAGTTTTCAAAGGTGTCGCCAATCAACACCAGGGTGATTGCCGGAGCAGCACCCTAACAAAAGGGCGATGGATCTTTCCTGGGTTGGGGCGGTGCCCCGCTCGTGGAATACACCTGGTTGGGGAAAAGCCCCGCTAATCGACGTAGGTCGGCGCCGGATCTCGCCATTCAGCAGGAGAAGATCTTCGCCACGAGAAAAAAGTAGGCACTACACTTATGGGACTAATCACCAAAGCAGTTGACGCACCCTGAGTCACGAAGTAATCAATCAATCGAGTTAGTTTGCGGTTTTAAAAAAGGTGAGGGGGTGCGGGGCGGAGCGTTGTGGGGCGAGGCGGGGAGGGTCGGGGAGGGTCGGAGAGGGTCGGAGAGGGTCGGAGAGGGTCGGAGAGGGTCGGAGAGGGTCGGAGAGGGTCGGAGAGGGTCGGAGAGGGTCGGAGAGGGCGGAGAGGGTCGGAGAGGGGCGGAGGAGAGGGGCGGAGAGGGGCGGAGAGGGGCGGAGAGGGGCGGGGAGGCGGAGTGGGTCGGAGTGGGTCGAGTGGGTCGGAGTGGGTCGGAGGCGGAGAGGGGGCGGAGGCGGAGAGGGGGCGGAGAGGGGGCGGAGAGGGGGCGGAGAGGGGGCGAGGGAAGGGACGGGGAGGGGCGGGGAGGGGGTGGGGCAACCGGCGCGGAAGCGGCGCTGGGCGGCGTCAAAGCACGCGACGCCGCCGACAAGCGGCTTAACGATCGCGCGCGCAAACAGACGAATCGTAAACAGGGCGGCGACAGCGGGAATTCATATCGGCCGCACTTTGCCCTCACTTGCCGACGAACTGGCAACAGTCGCCAGCAAACGAATATTCATTTTGATTGGTCTTCCGCTTCTTGCATCAGGTAAATAGTAGAAAGTCTGTCAGGCGCTTCTCCTGTATTTTCAAGTAGGAACTGCACAACAGAGGAGCTTTGAGCGTTCGTAATGCACTGATTTGTTTTCTTCTCATGCAATGATAAGTCCTGATCATGTCATCGATCTTATCATTGAAAGAAAGTTGACGGAAGTAACGAGCATGATACGAAGATTTCATTGAGAAGTAGCGACGTAATTGTGCGTTTTATCACGCACTCATAATTCAGTCACAAGGGAATTAAAAGGCCTTCTCGGAGAAAAAAACATTGTTTTTAAAAAATGACATTGCTTTTCACTGTATTTTTAAAATGAGAAAAACATACAAATTTCCTTGAAGAATCTGCACTTAAGACGTTTATCGGAAGTTTTCCGTGGTTCCTTTAATCAATACTAGGCGAATGCCAGAACAGTACCCTAACAAATGTGTCCCACGGTTTTCGCGCAATCTTTCCTTCACCTCCTTTGTTCTATCCTCCCCCCTTACTAAAAACACATATACACTACACTACCACACACGTCGGAAGACCAGTCAGGAGCTTAGAGGTGGTCTCGGCTGGGGCGGTCCCCCGCTGGTGGGAGATACCTGGTTGGGGAAAACCCGCAAGCCGACGATAGGTCGGTGCCAGATCTTGCCATCCAGCGCGGGAAGAACAGAGCCACCTCCCGCGATAAAAACATGCACTACGCTGATGGAAATAATGGCCTAAGCAGTTGACGCACCCGGAAACACTAATCAGTGGCAGTCTAGAACCTGTCAGCCAGAGTGGCTGCAGCGCAAACGTGTTCGTTGCAGGGGCGCCGAAGGCAGAGGAGGCAAAGGAGGCGGTTGAGGCGGTGGAGGCGGTGGAGGCGGTGGCAGCAATGGAGGCGGTGGAGGCGGTGGAGGCGGTGGAGGCGGTGGAGGCGGTGGAGGCTGTGGAAGCGGTGGCAGCAATGGAGGCGGAGGAGGCGGAGGAGGCGGAGGAGGCGGAGGAGGCGGAGGAGGCGGAGGAGGCGGTGGAGGCGGTGGAGGCGGTGGAGGCGGTGGAGGCGGTGGAGGCGGTGGAGGCTGTGGAAGCGGTGGCAGCGGTGGCAGCAATGGAGGCGGAGGAGGCGGAGGAGGCGGAGGAGGCGGTGGAGGCGGTGGAGGCGATGGAGGCGGTGGAGGCGGTGGAGGCGGAGGAGGCGGAGGAGGCGGCGGTTGTGACGGCGGCGGGGGCGATGGCGGCAGGTGTGACGGTGACGACGGCGGCGGGGGGACCTACTGGGCGGCGGCGGGGGCGGCGCGCGCGGGCGCGGGCGGACGCTGATTGCCCGCGACTTTTTCACCCCCGCTTCGCGCGTGGGGGCGCACTTGTTTATTCCCGCGCCGCGTCAATTCCGGGCGGCGCGCGCCGCGTTAAAAACTGCCCTGACTGAGAGCCGCTTAATTCGAGCTGACTCGCTGATCGCGCCTCGCTGAGTGGCCGCCCCGGGGGCGAATTAAAAATTCAAACACGCGAATTAGCATTCCCTCGCCCCCGGCCCCTGGCACCCCCAACCCCCAAGCTACCCCCTCCCTGTGGGACAAACTCTGTACTGCGGATTCTCACGTCATGCAAATAGAGCACGCTCCAAAAATGCTGGGTGAAAAAACTAATAGTTGCAAGCTGCCATCCTCTGCACCAGAGGAGAGAACGTTAGTTTTGGTAGTATAGCATCATATTACAGCAGCATCTCAATATGAGATGTTTAATATGCGATATCGCGAGTACCTTGGAGTATTTTAATTTCGACAGAAATGTGGCATAGAACTATCTGTGGTCTAGCTATTGAATTAATTAGAACACAAATAGCACACAAACTAAACGAACAGGCAACCAAATATAATATGCAAATCTCCACTAGGAAAACAAAATCAATGGGCTTTGAAGGAACAAACCACATGAGATGTAAAATTGTGATTAATAATGAACCCATAGAACAGACAAACAATATTACCTATTTAGGATTCAATGTGTCTTATTGCCAGAAAAATGACGTAAGTCGGAAATTAAATAGATTCTATAACATGTGTGGGACAATAAGAAGAACATTAAAAAACAAGTCTTTAAAAACCACGCAACTCAAATTCTACAAAGCAATGGCAGTTCCCATGCTAACTTACGCATGTGAAAACTGGACAATAAATAGAACAGACAGAAGAAAAATAGAAAGCGCCGAAATGAAATTCTTACGTTCAGTAGCAGGTTACAATATCTTAGATAGACAGTATAATGATGACATCAGAACCGAACTGAATATATTTAATCTGATGGACAGAATCCAATCATTTAGGAGCAACTGGCATGATCATATCCAACGCATGCCTCCAGACAGACTTCCCATTATAATGTACACATATAATCCTAAAGGAAGAAGAAATGTTGGCCGCCCCTTAACAAGATGGAAAGACTCACTCTCTTGATGTGGAAACAGGCCTTAAGGCCTAAATCCATGAAGCAGAAGAAGAAGAAGAAGAAGACAAATAGCTTTAGTAGACGGAAGCTTTCCTTCTGCCAGTTGACGTAGGAGAACGTAGGTTACGTGGGTTACTATGTTCTTAACAATAAAAAAATCAAATCAGCAGTTCATTTACCGATGCAAATAAGCTTTCTATAACTCCACAAGAAAAATGTCTAGTTTTCAAATGTTGCTGACGTCGCTCTTTTGAAACTTCTTTTCGTCATTCAACTATTTATAGTTAAAATATTGGGAAAAGATTCTGGAGCTCAAGAAAACGTGCGCTTATGGTTCCCTCCCATACGTCACCATCAGTTTTTACAGTTCTTTGTCAAAATAAATCAAATCAAATGTAATGCACCTTTCTCTTTCACCTGGAACGTGTGTGTCAAACGTGTTTAGCTTGTGTGTGGCGCGTAGTCCTAGAAATAGAAAAGCAATAAGAAAATCAAATCTGCAGTTCATTTAACGATACCAATAAGTTTTCTAAAACTTGACAGCAAAGATGTCTAGTTTTCAAATGTTGCTGACGTCGCTTTTTCGAAACTTCTATCCATCATTCAACTATTTATAGTTAAAATGCTGGGAAGAGATTCTGGAGCCCAAGAAAACGTGCGCTGATGGTTCCCTCCCATACGTCACCAACAGTTTTCACAGTTCTTTGTCAAAATAAATCAAATCAAACGTAATGCACCTTTCTCTTTCGCCAGGAACGTGTGTGTCAAACGTGTTTAGCCCGTGTGCGGCGCGTAGGCCTAGGAAATAGAAAGGAGCAGGCGGCGGCTCGTGCTCGCACAGGGCCCTAATGCGCCCGAGCGTTGCGGAAACGCCTGCTTTGCAATCCCACTAAAGAGCCCCACACAAACCACTGTGGGGGCGGACTCCCACTGCAAGGCAAAGCATCGTGAAAATGCCGGCTGGCTTTTGTAGCGAGAGTGGGGCTTTGAAATGGAGACATAGTGGAGGACGTGTTAGGCGTTGCATCAGAATGCCCGTGTGTTAGTCTCTTTTAGCAGCGCCCATGCGACGGTAAGTTTCAATAAAAAGGCGCCATTGTGGATGGATAATGCGGAGTCGTAAAGGGCGTGGAGGCGGCCGCTGTGAGGCGCGCAACGCGAATGAAACGAGTGCGTATGGCGGGCAAACAAACTTACACAACTGATCGAAACGAATGGGGCAGACAAAGTGAATGGAGGGGAAACGAGCGGCCTACTAATGAGGCCGAGGTACGAACGGAGCAGATGGAATCGCACAGATAATGCAGATGCTCGCCCTCAAAGTTGGGCGCGTAAGGGCAAATGCAAACACAAGTGCCGACTGCAGGCACAAAGTCATAAGCAAGGAGCTCGTCAAACAGCCGACCTCTTCCACGAACCTGCAAGGAACGCGGAGTGGGGCACTAAAATATGCAGCGTATGTAAAGAAATGTCACGTTTGCAGGAAATGAAGAAGTATGTTTTTCATCTTTACTTTAAGTCAAGAAAAAATTTCAATTTACTCATCTTTACTATTTAGTCTTACTCATTTTACTATTAAGTTACTTCGTTTTACTTATCTTTACTTTAAGTCAAGAAAAATTTCAATTTACTTATCTTTACTATTAAGTCTTACTCATTTTACTATTAAGTTTCTTCTTTTTACTCATCTTTACTTTAAATCAAGAAAAAATTTCAATTTACTCATCTTTACTATTAAGTCTTTCTCATTTTACTATTAAGTTACTTCTTTTTACTCATCTTTACTTTAAGTCAAGAAAAAATTTCAATTTACTCATCTTTACTATTAAGTCTTACTCATTTTACTATTAAGTTACTTCTTTTTACTCATCTTTACTTTAAGTCAAGAAAAAATTTCAATTTACTCATCTTTACTATTAAGTCTTACTCATTTTACTATTAAGTTACTTCTTGTTACTCATCTTTACTACTAAATCAAGAAAAAATTTCAATATGGATTTAAAGTACCAATTAACTTACGATACAAAACTAAATGAAATTTTCATTTAGAATTCATTAGAAGAAAATTTCATTTCTTTTAAATAAAATATTCAAAACCTTGAAGAAAGGAAATTGAAATGAATGTTCTTGTAGTTAGTAATACCAAATTTATCGCCATGATCGAACTATTCAAACTTACGTAAATTTTTTGTGTTATTAATTGTAAACAAAGAAGTCGGTAATTAAAAAAAAAAAAAAAAGAAGTCGGTAATTAAATTAGGTTAAGGTGATTATGACAGTTGAAGTCAAGTGACTTACTGTGCATACACAGAACAGATACTTTTAACATTTAAAAATACAGTTGTTACAGCGCGTAAATATTTTTGTTTTATAGCAAGGCAATTAAATGGAGAAATACTTATTTTAATAGTAGTTTCAAAAACAGAATATTGTGAAATTGAAATTTCAGTAAATATATATGAAGCGGATGAATGACAAGTTAGGATTTGGTAAGCATTTTCAAATATCTGTCGTAGGTAAGGTTCGAAAATGCATTTTCAAGAATTTATTTGTTCTATTGCTGCAGGTGATTACCCGTAGTTGTCTGGACGGCGAAGTTACTGAACAGTAATGATCCAATTGGGCATTGAAAGGCAAGCGAGTCTCCTTTGTTACAATGACAGTGATAGGTGAGAACGATGCTCTGCCAATGTTTAAGAAGGTGCTTTGTGCATGCGTGAAGACGCATAGTATGCCGTACACTAACGTGTTCTGGGCTTGCTGTCTTCCATCCACTTCAAAGTCTCAGCAGAGCTTTTACTATTTATGAATATGATTGAGAGTTTCAAATAAGCATTAATGATGAACACTTTCTACCTTTGATTTACATTAGAACAGATTCAAATGCCTTTGATCAATAATTAGTTTCATATATTTCACTCTTCAGCAAATTCGGTGGGTTTCGCTTCTCATTTGCCTACATGTTTTTGATTTCATGTATAATTACTAAGGACGAAACATGGGATATAGACCGATTTTCCTAAAGATGAGCCAAAGTGACAGCTAGTTCTGGCAACATACCTGTAACTGAAGGTTCTGTGGTCGTCGTGCCCTTGAGTCCATTAGACTCCTTTCCCGCATTCGTTCGTTTGCAGTTGGCTAACTTGTAAATGGCTTCGACTGTTCCTTTTGTGATGTCCTCGTCCGACAAAAATATAGAGCGCCGCGAGAAATAATTGAAATTAGGAAGTGCAGTGTTATGTGCTCTTCTGTAAAAGTCCTTTTCTTTGTATTAACATTACATTGAATTTACTTTTTGTCTGATAAATATTATGTTTATTTTAAACCGATACGTGAATGCGAGATGCGCACCGATGCACGTGGTTCCGGCCTTTGTGCTGATGTGTGGCGAGCTGTGATTGAGAGCTTTCTATTTACATTCGTGGTAGTATTCTTTTACTGATTGTGAGAGCATGTTAAGAGATTTTCTACTTACAAAATTAAATTTAAATATTTCTCGGACTCGCGTACGTGCATATACCTCAGCGAAACTCTTAGACTTTGCATAGGGATGTTTTCACAGGAGCCATTAGCACTTTATGAAGGGGCATGGATGAACAGTTGTCGCGGCGGAGAGATACATCTCTGAAATACATGTGATGTTCACTTGATTTCGCGAACTGTCACTCTGGCTAATCCTTAGGAAAATCGTTCTATATACTTGTTACGTCACCCAAATTTTTGCATTTGATCCCGCAATGCACTGTCGTCAAGATGGCACATTTCATTTCTTCTGCCGTGTATTTTAAAATTAAAACTCACGGTTATATCTTGAGTATTTGGAAATCAACACACCAGAGGTTTAGTGCTGAAAACGCAGAGGGGCAGTTTTACAATGAGCTACCCGACAGTTCCCGGGTGAGTAACACTATATTGTATTAAATGATGTTTTATTATTTTTTAAAACTATGGTCCGATGAATTCCTTTACTCACACTTGAACTACTATTTATTCATGCGTAACACTGAGTAAAGTTCCATCCTACTGGGGTATTTGTATTTTTCATATAAAGCGATTGGTAAATTTATTTGCTAAAATATTTGGTGGTGTCACTTTACTTCGCATTCTACAGTCGCAGAGAGAAATCATTTGTAAATTATGTAAACATTTCCCGAGATTTGCTCGGTTGAATGATGGGCAATCGTGCGCTCAAACAATTTAAGAAACTTGCCCTACTTTCCCCTAACTAAATGAGAAGAAATATGTTATTCATTAAAACATGTTACATATTTCACATTTCTCAGAGTTTTCATAATGTTGTATGTTAACTATAGCAATACCAAGGTACCATGCATTGGTAGAGGTTTGGGGCTCCAAAGAACACCACTTAAATTCTCATTTTTATTGATGTTTTGACGATTACTATATATTAATCAACTTATACATCTACTAATATACACGTATGTACGTAATATATCGACTCTCTCGCTTCAATATTTGCCTTTAATGACAAAACTTATCCCATTTTTATTTTAAATAATTTGTCCGATAATTCTTATCATACTAATGTATTACAATGTTTTACAATATGACATAATGTACTACAAATATTTTCAAGGCGTGTTGTGAAAGTTTTCGAGTGAATAGACTCAATTTGTTTTTAATCCACAGCCAAGAAACTGTAATAACGTAAAACATAAGATGAATAGTAATCCACTGAGTTCTAAAAGCACATCATTAACAATATGAATGATTTTGGGCTTCCTCAAAAAATTGAAACCTATAAAACACACTCAGTAATGAGCCTCCAAGGCTCATCGTAATGCTAGGACTTAGTGTTGACGGTTGCATCCAAGATCTATGATCGGCCACAGACTGTAGGTTCGATTGATTAGTGACTCCGAGCGTAATCCTGGAATTTCCAGCGTCTGTCGGCACTCGAACCCTAGAACACCCCGGTCAGAGGCACTGCAGTGACATCAATTGATGCTCTGAGCTTTGTATGTCGGCGGCACAAACTGTAGGATTTCCATTCTCCTGCCAAAATGCATTTCCTCCCCGCCGTACCAGCATCGGGAGAGACAATCCGGGCGAGTGGATGGGCCTTGGATGGCAGCTGGCAGTTGCCTCGGCATCCGCCTATGCCTCCGCCTATGCTCGCGCCTATGCCTCCGCCTATGCCTCCGCCTATGCCTTCGCCTTTGCCTCTGCCTTACCTATGCCTCTGTCTATGCCACCGCCTATGCCTCCGCCAATGCCTCTGCCTTACCTATGCCTCTGTCTATGCCTCTGTCTATGCCTCTGTCTATGCCTCTGTCTATGCCTCTGTCTATGCCTCCGCCTATGCTTCCGCCTATGCCTCTGCCTTACCTATGCCTCTGCCTTACCTATGCCTCTGCCTTACCTATGCCTCTGCCTTACCTATGCCTCTGTCTTACCTATGCCTCTGCCTTACCTATGCCTGTGCCTTACCTATGCCTCTGCCACCTATGCCTCTGCCTTACCTATGCCTCTGTCTATGCCACCGCCTATGCACTCTGTCTATGCCACCGCCTATGCCTCTGTCTATGCCACCGCCTATGCCTCTGTCTATGCCACCGCCTATGCCACCACCTATGCCACCGCCTATGCCTCCGCCTATGCCTCGCCTGTGCACTCCGCCTGTGCCTCTGTCTATGCCTCTGTCTATGCCTCTGTCTATGCCTCTGTCTATGCCTCTGCCTATGCCTCCGCCTATGCCTCCGCCTATGCCTCCGCCTATGCCTCCGCCTATGCCTCTGCCTTACCTATGCCTCTGCCTTACCTATGCCTCTGCCTTACCTATGCCTCTGCCTTACCTATTCCTCGGTCGCCTCCGCCGTCCCCGCTGCTGCTGCCGCCGCCACCTCCGTCATCGCCGCCGCCGCCGCTTCAACCGCCTCCTCCGCCCCCACCTCCGCCGCCTCCACCTCCGCCGCCCCATCTCCGCCGCCTCCACCTCCTCCATCTCCACCTCCTCCACCTCCTCCACTTCTCCATCTCCACATCCTCCACCTCCTCCGCCTCCACCTTCGCTGCCTCCACCTCCGCCGCCTCTACCTCCGCCACCGCCACCGCCTCCGCCTTCGCCACCTCCGCCTCCACCACCTCCATCTCCACCACCTCCGCCTCCGCCACTGCTCATGCCGCCGCCGCCGCCGCCGCCGCCCGCGTGTCTACAAGGCGGGTCTACGCGGCGCCTGTGCGCGGGGCGTGGGTCGCGGGCCGCGGGGCATTGTGGGCGCCCCGCACGCGCCCATGCGCTATTGTGCGGCGCCTATTGTGGCGTGGGCGTGACCCGCCCCCCAGCCGTCGCCCGCACCGCGACACCGCTGCCAGCGGCGCGACCACAAGACGCTTGCCATCGGGGAATTGATTTCTGTCCCAAAATGCATTCCTAAAACGAATGTCGGACGTGTGCCTATAGCAATTGATTTCTACACACCAGAACAATTCCTTCTTCAAATTGCTTCGACACTTTGATGATATTCCTCAACTATTGTCAAAGAAAAGTTCGGGAACTGGTTGATGGAATCATTCGAATGAATATTCCCAGCCAGAACCCTAACTCATTGCCAGAAAACGTCTTTGTTTGGTTTGGTTTTATTAATGTGCATTAGAGTAGCACTTAACTGTACTGTAATTTTCCGAAAGTTAAAATTTTGCCAGTTCTACTCACTCTTCGCTTTTCAACCGACATAATGACGTTGTTTTCAAAATTTCTGCCCAATTGAACAACTGCTAGACCAAACCATTAGCATCTTTAGTTGAAAGATATTATGTGTAACAAATAATTGCAATAAAATGCAGTTTCATTTTTCCCTATCTCGACCATTTTCTTATTTTTCTCTAAAAGAAATATGAGAACAACAGCAATTGTTTGAACAACATTCTGAGTTAAATTACTCAACAGTTAATGCGTAATTTCCTGAAATAACATGAAAAATATAAGAAAATCAGATATTCAAATTCGCCCACATCTAAAAGAGAATCATGGCTATTTTAAACAGTAATTTCAGTGTAACCAAAACTAAATTTGAACGAACGAACATTAAGCTTTATTTTTTCCTAAGATAGAATGTCATTGCTGTTAAGTCTTTTACAATCATTGGCAACTCTACTTAAAACAAATTGTTGTGTTTCATATTTTTAATCTCTCGTATACGTACTTCTATATCGGAGTCAAATATGTTGTAAAATACGTGGTATGGAGAAAGTTATTTAATGCTTTGGGAAACCGATTTCGAGATTTCAATGGAAATACACTTTTGAGGTCCCCTGATACCGAAAAAGTGGTTGTTTTCAAAACGTCCGTCCGTCTGTTCTATCATTTGTCTGTCCGTGTGTGAACAAAACTAGCGCCTAAACTATTTGTAGGTTTTTACAAAATGAATATTCTCTGTAGATCTGGACAACACAAATCCCTGCGATTTTGATTTATTTACATATTGGGGTACTCTACATGAAGCCCGTGGGGCATTTTAAAAATTTTTTCAAAAGTAGCTTCAATTCTTTTCTTTAAATTTCGCATAAAAATAAAGTAAAACACATTTTGTAGAGACACCAAAGGTCCGATTTCCACTGTTAACTCTGAATTTTTGAAAATTACAAAAGTTTGATTTTTGAGTTTCCCTAAAATCTTAATATTGACGATAGGAACTTTTACTTCAATTAGAATTTGTTCCCCATAATCAGCTCTTTAATTAATGTCATATACAATTCGTTGAAAATATTACTAGTTCTCTGGTAATTTTAAATTAAATATGAGCAATGTTCCAAAATAATTAAACAAGATTTTATCAAAATAAAATTCTAAAGTCCTATTTCAATTCTACCATTAGGCGACTGAAAAATGAAGAGAATATTCTTTAGGAGGCAAAATACGGCAGCTGGGAAGATGTTGGGGTAAAACCGAAAAGTTAGTCCAGACTAAAGGGATTTGAAAATTATGTAGTGAAAGAAAGTTTCCATAGCTTTTCTAGTTTGAGAATGTTATTGTATTCCTAAACGAGTTACACACCTCTTTAAGCCCTTTTTTCATAATGTCTTTCACAACAGCTGTCTTCTAAAGTTTTTGATTTCCTGTTTTGAAACCACGATCATCCTTATGTCGAAGAATCTTCACCGAGGAAACCGGCACTTAGTCGAAAGTCGATGTTTGTAATGGAAAAAAATACCCATTTCATTCAGAATGTACCTTTTTGGTTGACTTTCTCTTCTCACTCAAGTAAAAATAAGGTTCAGTTAAATAAGAAATTTCATCAAACTTCAGGATCTGATCTTATTTATTTCGGCTTAACAATCGATACAGTCTCAGAGACGGTCTTTATATTTTGATTTTCTTCTGAGTGAAGGAAACAGCGAAGGAATTATCAGGATCACCTTACTGGTTGCATCAGCCCAGTAATATACACAATCTAAAGAAACATTTGATAGGAAGTTGACTAATGATTGATTTTATTTCTTAACTGTAAACTTCTTTGTGATTGGTCAAACACCTGTACTATAATTAAGCTGTATCATAATGACTATCGTTATGTAACAAACTGCATGCATCTAATGAGAAAATTATACAAAGAGTATAGAGAAAGTGTCTTATAGAACGTTTCGTAAAACAAGTTATGTAACACACCGTCAACGTTTTCGTAAAATTATTTGGTCCACCCCCTCTGGGAATATTGTGTACTAACAATACTAGTACGGCCTCTCATCTTCGGTTACTGTTCGTATATAATATAACCAATGTTGACTACGTACAAATACATTCTGATACTCACCTGGACGCGCGCTTCTATCGACCAACCACAGCAAGCAGCTTTCATTTCGAAGCTCGTTCGTCTATCCAGGGGATTTCCAACCTTTTTCATTCATCGACCCCTTTTAAGGAGTACCGGAATGCCCTATCCCACTAATAGTAAATTGAATAATGTTTAAGGAACATTTACTCAGAAATTACTTAAATTAGTGAGTTCAATTTTTTACTACAGGAATATATGAATATTTTTTAAATCGTGAATAAACAGTTTTTGAAATAATAAATTATTTTACGAGTTACAATTTTTTGTATATGTTGTATTTTTCCTCCAGAACATCAAGGCAGCTTGTTGAATAATATGTCCAAATATTAACTCAATTTAAAACTTTTTATTCAACTTATGTATACTATTTGTATAATTAATTCCTATAAATTTCAGCTTTCTATTATAATTAGAAGCTGAGGAAATGTTCCTTATATATTTAGAAAACAGATTTACAGGAATCAGGCTTCAAACTTCAGACATCAAAAGACACTTGCATCATAGCTATTGTAAGATTCATAAATGTTTAAAATTAGCTTCAAGCCAGATGTTGCACGTTTTTTACATAACACATTACCTGACAAAAAATATAAAATAGGTATATCAATAAGTTTAAAATGTTCACGGCCCTTAGTAAATTTACTGAATTTATCATCTCCATTTTTTTTTCTGACGAACATACTTGTGGCAGTATAGCACAGTGATGGCAAAAATTAAATAAAAATACTTTTCGTACACCAATAGTCTGACAAACTATAGTTCTTTTCTAGTTTTTCAATAATTGAAAACGCCTCCACATGTTTTTAAATAGCAAAAAGCATTTCTCCAGTACGTATTGGAGGGGTATTTTTTCTGGTGTAGAGCACAGGACAGGAAATAATAAATTACAAATCCTCTCCTCTCCTCTCCACAAGAGAATTTTGTTGTGAACACATAATTATATATTTTCAGTTTTTTAAACGTCAAGTGCGCAATTAGGTTCTGGGTGGTCACAGTGCAGAAATTCGAAGCGGGGCCCCGCATTTGCGTTGATCGTGATATTGAGAGTTCTAAAAGTAATTCGTACACAGTAATCCGGACTGATGCTATGGAGAAAAGGAGCACGGAGAACAATTCGCTTTATTCTTAATTAATTCATTCTGAAGTTGATTTAATATTTTCATGGGGTCTTGATTAATGGGTAATCAGTGGAGTCTTGATTAAGGCGCTAGTTCATATTCGGCTGTTGACCCCCAAATGACCCCTTGATCGTCATTGTCTCTCTTCAAAATGTCATCGACCCCCAGGGGGTCTATACCGACCCCGTTGGAAACCTCTGGTCGCGAAAACCAACTGAACCTACGTCCGGACGCAAAAATGGTGCAATTTGTTGTCGTGAGACCTTCACGGCTCTCTCACAAGGGGCGTTGCTCTCAATGGCATTCACGAATAGTGAATGGTTGGTGCGTAAACGTATTTGCTGAAAATAGGACATATTCCATTTTATAGCAGTTTTTATGATACTCCGAATCTTACCGCGTGAAAGCTAGATTTTATAAAATGTACGTTTTATGAAAAGTTCAATAAAAAAATTTTACAGAAAATATCACCGGGCATTATAAATAGTGGGGATATGGTAGAATCTGCAGATGTACACATTTAATACATGATTTATATACTATTTATATGATTTTATACTATTTATATACTACATTAATATTTATGTGATAAATCCATGCTGCAAAAACATAAACACAAATTAGAAGTTGTTCAAAATAAATTCTTAAGTCAAATATTAAAAGCTCCCTGGTTTATTCGTAATGACCAAATTTTAAACGAACCAGCATTAGATTAAATAAGTACGTATATTTCAAAATTATCAAATCATTTTTATTCTTCTCTTCTATCTTGCCCAGCAACTAATGGATTTAAATGAGGCAAATAATGGAATAATTTAAGACTCTATATTCAAAAGATCTATTTAAACCTCCTTAAATAGCAGTATTAAATTCAAAGTAAAAACATTAATTAATTGTATTAATTATTTCTTAAGTATTAATTATTTCTCGTTTATAATTATTAATTAAATAAGGAAATTAAATTAATTTTAAATTAATAATTATGTAGGACCCTTCCTGAGTAAACTAAAGAATTATATATCAATGTTAATTGTTATAGTTTTCTGAATTGTGAAAATATTGAAATTGTACACACCCTTGAAAAACATTTGTATGTCGAACAAGTAGAATAAATCATATTAAAAAATATACATGATTCACTCAAGAACCAGAAATTATTTTGAATCTTCAGTGTGTACAGAACCCAAGAATATAATATAGTGTTATCCAAGTGTATCATAAAGAACGTTTCCCAATTTGAGAGGGCTAATTACCCACGCCATCTGAGTACCCATCCATCAAGAACCTCTGGGTGCGACGACCATTAATTCCCCCTGACCGACTTCCCACTGAGTACGAAGCGGAGCACGGCAAGTCTCTGCTGATAAAAGACCAAAGTGGGAAGTAAATTTCGTGAACGCGTTCATAAAAACCGGTCTCTGCTGTATATCATCCCTTCGTAATGCCCAGAAGTTAAAGCTCCGCTACCGGCTAGCTACCGTGCGCTTTGTTACGTTTTACGTAGGAGCTACTTGTGTTTATACCGGGTTCACCAATTAACAGAAAAAATTAATTTCTTTCTGTGAGTCTCATATTTTGTGTGGGATGGAGAAGGAGAAGTCTTCTTGCGTGGCAGACTGATTCCACTGGCGGGCGGGCGGCCTGGAGGGCAGACGGTTCAGCTCAAAGTGGTGCGCGCACTTCTGTGGGCGTGCAGAGACGATTGATTGATTGATTTTTTCGTGTTTCCGGGCGCGTCAAATGCTTCGGTCATTAGTCCCGTTAGTGTAGTGCATGTTTCTTTCTCGCGAGATGGCGGTGATCTTCCCCCGCTGGATGGCGAGATCCGGCGCCGACCTACCGTCGGCTAGTGGGGTTTCCCCCTAACCAGGACTCTCCCACCAGCGGGGCACCGCCCCACCCGGGACAAGCTCTAAGCTCCCGACCGGTCTCCGGAATATGTGGTAGTGTAGTGCATGTTAGTGTAAGTGTGTGTGTAATGGGAAAGGATAGGACAAGGAATAGGAAGGACAGATCGCGCGCGGTCCGTGGCCCGTTTGGTAGGGTACTGCTCCGGCATTCGCCTGGTGTGCAGAGGCGAGCGTTCGGGGAAAGAAGCTTGATTGATTTATGATTCCGGGATCGTCAACTACTAAAGTCATTAGTCCCTTATGTGGAGTGTATGTTTTCAACTGCTGGAGTTGACGGTGATCTTCCCCCGTTGGATGGCGATGTCCGGCACTTACCTACACGTCGGCTAGGGGGGTGTTTCTCCAAGCGAGTATATCCCACCAGCGGGACACCGGCTCAGCTGGGAGAAGCTCAAAGCTTCCGGCTGGTCTCCAGACATGTGTGGTAGTATAGTGCATGTATGTAAGTGGAAGTGTGTGTAAGTAAGGGGTGAAGTTAAGACAAGGAATGTTAAGGAAAGATTTCTCGCGATCCTTGGCCCTTTTGTTAGGGTACTGCTACGGCATTCGCCAGGTCTTGATCGGAAAAAAACACGGAAAACTACCGATCAGAGCAGCCGGCCGCTAGAATTCTCTTCCAGACAGCGGCTAAATTCGACCTAGCTGAAAAGCTAGTGTCGAAAATCCTGCCGCCGTCAGGACTCGAACCTAGGACCTCCCGGTCAGAGTCATTCGAATGAATATTCCCTACCAGAACCCTAACTCATTACCAGAAAACGTCTTTGTTTGATGCATTAGTGGTGTATTCTCCTGGCGAAGTCGCGGAAAACTTCCGATCAGAACAGCCGACAGCTAGAATTCTCCTCCAGACAGCGGCTGAATTCAACCTAATTTATGCAGCTAGTGTCTAAAATCCTGCCACCGTGGAGAGTGGAGTCTTACGACCTCCCGGCCAGAGGCACTGCAGTGACATCAATTGCTGCCTTGAGCTACCTCCGTCGGTGAAAGAAGCCAGAAGAGCGCGCGAGAGGCGAGTGGGAGGGGGGAGGGCAGAGGGCGAGTGGGGGGGAGGGCTCTCTGAGGCAGCGGCGGCAAACGAGCCGTGGAATTGGACCGCCAGAGCAAATACCCCGCCGCCGCCGGCATCGCCCAGGACGCAGCCCACCTGGAAGAGAAACGGCAGGCCTTGTGATAACTTCGTTCAAGAATGACAAAAGACGCCGCAATGGGCAGCTGAAGACAATAAAACAAATGGCAAACGTATGTAAATAAATATTCTTATAAGATCGTTAGTATTACGGATTTGACAGCGTATGAAATGCAATTTCGTATTACAAAATTTCAAGTTATACGGCTGATGTGTTCAAATTAGTATTACCTTCCGCTTCAGTAATGGATAAATATGGAAATGTTTTCCCCGTTTCTAAATGATCGGTTATCACAAATACGTTTTTTCCAAAAATCGTTTTAAACACTCATGTACTTAAATTTCGAGTAAAATTATCTTTGTTCATTTTGTTCTTGCGATGAAAACAATTGTACTACGCACGGTCAGAATTCTGAATGAATTGCTTTCGAAATTCGAGTATCGCAAGGAAAGGAAGATATGCCAACATTCGTCTTTTGTTTGTGAAGTGAAGATATACGTATGTGTAGGAAATAGAATGTTATTTTCTATTAAAATTTCATAAAGTTAGTTCACAAGACAGCTGGTATGTAGAAAAAACACTGCTTTTACAACTCGAAAATAATCTTCATTCATATTCAACCCATTCTTCTACGATATTACAGTTTTTTACTAGTGTTCCTTTGTTTCTGCACCTCTTCGCAAAACCCGTACACATAGAATAACCTGAAAATTGTTTCGCTTGGACCTACAAGCTAAACTCTAAGGTAGCGCAAATACTATGTTTTAGCACCAGTTCAGTGACAACTTCGAACATGCGAACACGGCAGTTTCTTCGAAATTTTGTGTATAAAGTCAGAGGGATAATAAGATCCTCGTGATAGATTTCAAGTTTCGTTTCCACAAACTAATCGGTGTTGTTTTCAACGTTGACAGTGCTCTAAAAGGACGTCCTGTGTGTTTCTTGAAAACAGACAGAAGTGGATCAGGTATAATCGATCAATATAATACTAAGCAGAAAGCGGTATAAGTATAATCAACCCTTACCCTCAGGAGGCAAACGTAACGGGATGCAGTCGGTCTATGCATTTTTGGGTAGGAAGGTAAAAACAACTTAATTGCAGCTTTGTACTACAATTATAAGTTAGTGAAACAGTAGTGACATAGGGGTATGATATATAGGTGCTATAGCAAATAGAACAAAAAGTGGCAATATTAGAGAAAAATCCCCAGAAAAAAGTTTGGTGTGTCTAAAATAGACGAACAAATGTCCAGAAGAAAAGCAAATGAAAAGTTTGAGGTTTTCAGAAAAAATAAGTACATTGTAAGAGATTTAAAACCCAAAAGAATAGCCTTAAAACTTACGGAATCTAGAAAGGATAGATTCTAATAGCAAGCAAGCGACGGGAAGGAGTGGAGGAGGCTAAGGTCCACATCGGGTTGTAGCGCCAAACGAAAAATAAGAGATAAGAAGAAGAATAAGGATAAGAAGAAAATTGAGAAAAAGAAGAAAATTGAGAAAAAGAAGAAAAAGGGGCAAAAGAAGAAAAATGGGGGAAAAGAAGAAAAATGGGGGAAAAGAAGAAAAATGAGAAAAAGAAGAAAAACGAGAAAAAGAAGAAAAACGAGAAAAAGAAGAAAAACGAGAAAAAGAAGAAAAACGAGAAAAAGAAGAAAAACGAGAAAAAGAAGAAAAACGAGAAAAAGAAGAAAAACGAGAAAAAGAAGAAAAACGAGAAAAAGAAGAAAAATGTGAAAAAGAAGAAAAGTGAGAGAAAGGAAGAATGAGTAAAAGGAGCCAAGTAGAATGAGAAGAAGAAAGAGAAGATGAGAAGAAGAAGAAGAAGAAGAAAGAGAAGATGAGAAGAAGAAGAAGAAGAAAGAGAAGATGAGAAGAAGAAGAAGAAGAAGAAGAAAGAGAAGATGA
>BLKR01001702.1:0-192469 GCA_011170035.1 Teleogryllus occipitalis | reverse complement strand
CGCCTCCGCCTCCGCCTCCGCCTTCGCCTCCGCCTCCACCGCCGCCGCTGCCGCCGCTGCCGCCGCCGCCGCCACCGCCGCCGCCGCCGCCGCCGCCGCCGCCGCCGCCTCCGCCGCCGCCGCCGCCGCCGCCGCCTCCGCCACCGCCTCCGCCGCCGCCGCCGCCGCCCGCGGTGGAGCCACCGCCGCGCCGCCCGGGCCGTAAATTGCCGGCGGCCGAGGGCCGACTTTTATTGACTCTTAGCTCGCTATTAGCGGCGCCTTCTGCGTTCATCATCGCGGCGGAGCGGAGGCGGCCCAAAGGGGCTCGGGGCCCGGCGCTTCGTCACCCGCTCCCTCACGTCTTCTCGCAACCCAAATAAAAGACGGTAAACACACAGATCGGGCGGAGCTTAATAGGAAACTATGTTACTAATTTCGAATACACGCATAAATAGATGAAAAACTAAGTAGCCTCTAGGCATGTGGGAGGTGATTATGGTCTCGTTAGATACCCAGAGACTCCGGAAAATTTCAAACACAATGAAACTGTTTCGTGTTTGACTGAAAAATACAAATATTTGATTACGTTAATCCCAGTTTATCACGCCTGATGTTAAGATTATATTTCCATGCTCAGTACGCCACTGTTAACGACAGAGCTGACGTCATGCGACTAGGAATAAAGAAGATTCGGTATCCTCGTGTGTCCTTTCAAAACAGCAAATTTTTGTTGCTTTTCCCATTTTCCACGCGATCGACGGAAACATGTTTGCTACTGCAGGTAACTAGTTTATTTGGTTTTTATTATAGCCAATTTATAAAATTCACTTGACAGATAAACTTATGAAGATACATAAGAATATTAATACGTGTCCAAGATACTTATTTATTTTTAACTTTGAGCAATAATATTGTTTTAAGTGTCCGAGTTTATTCTGAATATAATTCAACCACACAAGCTTGTACACTCGGTTATTTTTTAAGAATATTAACATTGTGATAATATTGTGACCATTTCAACCAATACTGGTCTAACACGATTGCGCCTTTATTGGGATCCATTTTGTTTTTTCTCAAAGGGCTAACGACATTCGGCTACCACATTTTCATCTTTCGACGTCGCCTTAAGATAAATTTATTGAAATATTATTTTTATCGACTGTTCACACGATTTTTTCTGTGTGTATATATATATATATATATATATATATATATATATATATATATATATATATATACGATCAGTAATACGTTATAAATAAAAATAGTCAGTATCCGCAGCGCTAGAAGGAAATTTTTCCTATTATAAATGCAATGTAAAACAGTTCATAAGATAGAGAATATTTTTTTCCCTGGATATTCTTCGAGTAGCACACGATACTCAATGAACTATTTTCTACCTGCGTACTTGAGATTGCTACAGCTGGAGGGTCCTGGCGGTCTCGGTTTAAAGAGTTGCGAGATCGAATCCTGCCTGGGCATGGATGCTTGAGTGTTTACTCTCCCAATCCCCGTGTATCACCTTTCAACCCTCTTCTTCCCATTCCTGGCCGGCTTAGATGGCGCAAGGACGCAAGAGGAGTTTAATGCCGTTCAAATGGAAGATTTGATAGGTGATCCCAGAGTAGAAATCGTTCTCGGCCGTTCTCAGCATGTAGTGAAGAAATGCCCAGCATAAAGGAAGAAATCGCATTCCGTCACGTCTTTTCTACAGCTACACAAGGGCACGACAGAGGCCCGTTCACTGTTGGGTCTCCTGTCTGATTCCCCGAGGAAATTGCCCGTTAAGCGTTTCGAAGGCTCTACTTGGAACAGGTTTCTAGCATCTTCACCTGGTCATTGCTTCTCGCATTTCATGTCATTTTACTTTCTAGATGATACTTAAAATGTAAATGATAGGTGCTCAGAGGCGACACACTGAAAAAACTAACTTTGAAAAATGTTGTAGTCGAATTTCGGGTCTACTATCTCATTAACAAAATAAATTATTTTGAATAAATAATTTTCTTCGATAAGAGATATCGAAATGTATGGAAGTTCTTTATAAACGCGAAAACGACGTCTTTTCATAAAATGGTTGATTAACTCCATTCCATCTTATATTCAATTTTTACTTTCTCGCATAGTGCATACGCATTATATAGAAAGGATTGTAATGCTGCAGGGAAAGCGGCGATTTTTCGACACAAAAACTCTTATTACCGGTCTCTGAAACGAAGAAGTGGATAAATCTTATTCCTTTTGTAGTAAATTACTTCCTCCTACACTTCGTGTAGTCAGAATCTGTTTTGTGGGTCCTTGATATCGAAAAATGAATTTACCGCAAAACGACTATCTTTTTGTGTTCGTCTGTCTGTCATGAATCATCCATGTGATCCAAAATAATTTTCAGTTACATTGTAAGCAATTTTTGTCCTTTCTTATCCAATTTAGCCTAACAATTTAATATTTTGTGGAGTATTCATATTTAATTTTCTTCTTTATTCCACGTTTTTAATAAACCCAATAAGTTTTTCTGTGTGCGAATGTCAGCGAATCAACCATTTCATTTTCTAAATAAACTCATTTCTTGACCATCAATCCAAACATCTAGTTGCCAGTTGCTAAAATTCTTCAGCAATAAAAACAAAACATGAATTTCTGGAACACTACTGAATGAATAATCTAGCAACTACCTACGGAGAGAATAATTATCTCCTCTCCGTATTCGTCCCTACGCGTACCTCCCAAGATCTCTTCTCAATAAGCTTAAAAAAACTCTAATTTAAAATACATAAACATTCTTTGAATGCTAAATTGAAAGAGGCAAAATACTACACAGTTTTCTATGTATCCGAAAATAGATATGGAGAAACATAAGAAATTTGATTATACAGGTTAATGGGGGGGGGGGAGAACTCCCGAAAGCTGACGAATAGGTCGGCACCGTTCACCTCACCTTCCAGCGGGAGAGGAACACCGCCACCTCCCGGGATGTAACATGCACTGCACAAACGGCTACATCAGTTGACGTCCTCATAAATACAAAATAATCAGTTCATCTGCAGGTTAACAGGCGAGGAGAAAATTGTTCGCAAGTCAACCTGAAATCCATTCCCCTAACGTACTCGCCAGCGGGAGTACCTACCGCATGTAACACCGGATGCAGCCCCGGGCAGGTGCAGCGGGAGGGTGGGTGGGGGGCGGGGTCAAACCGCAGCGCGGGCGTCGCGGGCGGGCGTGTGGGCGTGTGGGCGGGCGTGCGGGTGGGTGGCAGGACGCGGTCAGGCGCCGCCGCAGCCCCTGGGGCTTCCGCACGCACACGCCCAGCCGCCCCCACTGAGCGCCGTCCAGGCACAGTGGGCACCCATGGCGTGCCTCAAATCTGGAGGCATTGTGTATGGCTCGCGCAAGTTTTCTTCATACACTAACTCCCGAGTCCTCAACCAGCCCTGAATAACACGGCCCGGTCAGATACTTACGTTCGACTCGAAACGGCACGTACCATTTCACAATGCTGGCGACAACCATCTCGTACTTTCAAAACAATCGTAGCATTTCTCGTGGCACGCTTTGGCGCATTAAGTTCATGCCCACAGTTGGTACGCCCGTTTAAGCCATGACGAAGCCAGAGCCCTCCTCTCCCCGCAACCACCGGTGTGGAATATCAAGAAAACTTGCGTGTGTAGTATATAGTGCGTAGACGTCAATGTGTATGTAACACAATGCGTAATACTTGTGTTGGTTGCAACTAGATCACGAGGAAACAAGTGAAGGCGACAAATCTTCCAGTATCAGTTATGATTGGGGTGAGCGTGCAATTGAATTGGTTATTTTTAAAACCCCGCAAGTCAGGAATTGTAAAGTTGTGGAAAAACAGGAAAAACTGAATAATTAAGTTCGTAGATAAATTCTATATGTTTATTTCTGATGCTTAAATCTTCATGGAGAATGGCATGGAGACATGTATTTTTCTTGTGTCAATAGTAAATATGGAGACATGTAATTTTATTTTGTCAATAGTCGCTGGACGTATTTAACTCTATGACTTACGAGGTTTCAAAAACTAATCGTGAATTTGTTACCTAAAAATGTAAATAAATACACAAGCAAGTTGAGTTTGTAATTTGACACATTAATTACAATAGTATGGTAAATGACAATGTGCTTCTACATCAAACATAATTCATGATAGAAACCGTTGCTTCAAATATGTGTTTCTGTGATACTACATAGGAATATTTCTGTATTGAACATCCCTTTAACAAATATCTCTGTCAGTGATATTCCAGTCATGCACACTGTATACATACATAGTCACACACACCCCGCAAATCAATGATTTGCAGTTTCAGAACCAAATCAAAACTTTGCAGTGTCCTCACGACCATTCTATTCATCTGATTTACGAGATTTACACAGCAACGATGCATCTATCCTACAGCTTCTATTTTCTTACGAAAAGCGAAAATGCAAAAGTGTGTAACTTCGAGGTTTTAAAATATTATAATATTACGTAACCGTTTATCAGCCAAGTGTGCATAAAAATTCACGTTGCAAGTACTGACCTCAGTTATTATTAGGCGTAATAATGTTTCATATAAATGCACGTACTATAGTGATAATTAGATAAAAATAGTAATTATGACATATTGTGAGATACATCACAACAAATTAACAATCGTGTTGTCGATAATCTGATTCTGGACTTTTTCCTTTCTGGTTGTTGCAATTTGGACGTTCACTGTAAAGAATTGCTGCGATCCAGTTCATGATTTATGACACAGTCATTGTCGTAAAAGCGGAAGTGCTTCTAGCCTTGAAAGCGCCATTCACAATCAGCACATTGTTGTAGGATCTGTTTACGATATCAAATGTTCTACATTGCCATTATACTGCCAATTATGCACTTGCACTCTACTAGGATACGTTTCAGCTTCAAAAGAATCCCTCATAAATATTGAACGAATATTAAAATAGTTAATTGAATTAATCATAGCCTATTACTTCATCAAGATAATCTTTACAGGAAATAGTAAACAAGGCAAACCGATGTAATTTGAAATTATTCCGGATGAAAAGCACATTTAATCTCCTTATAACTAATAGCATGAACAGGCTAGAAAAGGCTCATTGCTTTTGTGATATTAGATTTAAGCTCCTAATATGTTTTTTATACAAGAATGCTTCTTGTGGAGACTCGTATTCATAAATTATTTTTCTTCTCCGCTCCTAAAATGTAAACTCATTAGTTCGCTCATCATCTTGATTTCTCGCTTGCCATGTTCTTGGGCGCTATAAATTTTCATACAAGTGCGTCGTTTAGTCGTGCAATCGTGGTACAGTAGTCACTAATTATAACAGCGCACTGGCAGTAGGGCGCTTTCTCCAATTCGTTCACCGTTTTTGTTGCTCAGACGTATGGGCACGAGGCAATAGGTTGCTTTTTTCCTTCAGTCTAATATCTACCTTCTCAAAATATCCTCACATTAGAAATTTAACATTATTAATTGCTACCAAAAATATATAGGATGCTTTGTAGAAAAATGTAAGCAAATCCGGAATATTGAGCTTCAAAAACAAAACAAACATTATAAAATACCTTTATATAAATGAATTAAAGTGGCAAAGGAAAATGATTACAATGAATAATTGATAAAATAAATTAAAAATCCAAAATCCTCTGAAACCTCGTTAATGAAATTTTTGGGAAAAATAGATATAATAGAAAGTCAATTGAGAGGATAGACGCAAATACAGAATAAATGTAGCTAGAAGATGACGTAGACAAAACTATCGAAACAAATTATTTGTCGACAGAGAACCAACGATGACAAAAAATTGACAAAAGGCATAATATTGGAAAACTTACGATGGTATGAGAACCCTTAAAAACATTTTCAAAAAATCTACAAATAAAAAAAGAAAAATAAATATCTTTAATGCCTTAGGCACAGATAAAGATGCTGGAATAGATCAAATAGAAGCTAAAATCTTCAAGATTATTGCGATTTATGTAGCACAATGACTTAGATAATTAATAAAATGGAAACTGGAATAATTCCGTATCATATTAAAATGGCTGAAGTCATACATGTGTGTGGAGAAACCGATAATCCAATAAATTGCAGACTGATATCTCTTGAATAAATTTTTGCAAAGATGGCTGAAAAGCTTCTGAAAGGGTATTTTTATTGAAGCACAATACACTAAATCCACATCATTATGGATTTCAGGAAGGGGAAATGTTTCATGCAATAAACATTTAACTCGAATTCTTATGTTTATTTTTTCCAGTACTTATAATTTCTACAATTAAATTACAATTGAATCCTATATAATTTTTATGAATTTATCAAACATTAATTAATTATTGATGTCCACCTCATTGAAAATTATACTACAATCTACCCTACCATTTATCTTAGTGACAGGGTTTTGAAGCCTCTTGGGCTGTTTCTGTGGCTCCTTTCAACCGACTTATGTAATTACAGTCACTAAATTATTCGCTAAAGAACTTGAGATCCATCTACCCGAGATCGGTCGACTCAAGATCGGTCTTCTTGGTGACTCATTGCCAATTGTGAGGATCCAAAAAAAATGGGAATCATGAAATTGTCATTGAAATACAGAAAACGAGTGATGGATCCTGCTCCTTATGGAGGCCCCTCTCACCACCGTCTTGGGTGACTCAGAGTATCAAGAGTGCAGATTATCATTCTGCACTGCCTCTGACCGGATGGATCTGAAATTACATTAAGTTTAATGTAGATGTAATGTACGACTGTATATGAATTTTAATGTACCTTGTGCATTAAAGGGAGATTAATGTTCCTGTGCATTAAATTTAATGCTTAAATTAAAATCAAAATAGATTTAATGTATGTCTGTTACCTTAACTTTCTTGTGTACATTAAATTTAAGATGAAAATTACTTTCATGTACTTTTACATTAAAAGTAATGCAGAAATTTCTGACAGTCTAGTGTTCCATTCCCGACGGTGGCTGGAATTTCGACACTAGCTATATAACTAGGTCACCGCTGGAGAAGAACTCCAGCGGCCGAGTGCTCTGAACAATAGTTTTCCGTTTCTCCAATCAACGATCATGCGAGAGCCGGAGCAGTACCGTAACAAACAGGCAATGGACCTCGCGCGATCTCCCTTTCCTCTTCCTTGTCATATCCTCACCCCTTACTAACACACACTTACAGTTACACTTATATGCGCTACACTATCGGGAGATCACGTGTCGGGAGACCAGAGCTTGCCCCGGCTGGGGGGATGCTCCGCAGGTGGGAGATACCTGCTTAGAGAAATCCCCCGCAAGCCGACGTTTAGGTCGGCGCAGGATCTCACCATCCTGTGGGGTGGGGAAGATAACTGCCGCCCCGGAGGAAAACATGCACAACACATGAGGAACTAATGATCTTAGCAGTTGAGGCGCCCGGAAAGACGAAACAATCAATCAATAATTAATATTGATTGATTAATAATCAATAATAATAATAATAATAATAATAACAATAATAATAATAATAATTACTGATTGATTATTTCGTTTTTCCGGGCGCTTCAACTGCCAAGATTATTAGTTCGGTAAGTGTAATGCATTTTCCTCAGGGAGTGCAGTCATCTTCCCCCGCTGGATGGCGAGATCCGGCGGGATAATTCCTTTAATAATTCAACCTGGGCCATTAACTTGCGCAGGCGACCATTTTGAGGAGAAGAGCGGGATCGGGCGAAGTTTCTGCGTGAGCGGCTGCGCGGGGCGGGCGGGGAAGGCGCCAGTCCGCCTTCCGCCTTGTTAGCGCCCGTCGTCGCCCGTCGACTTTCGGGACGCGCCACCCCGCGCGATAAGCATCCTCGCTTCCGGGCCACCCTGCACCCTGCTGGCGCCGGGCAGGCCGGCGCCGCCCCGCGCACCACCCAGGCAGAAAGGACGGCAACCGCCCACCCCAGCCCCGGAAAGCGCAAGTAAGATGCCTTCTGTAACTGACGAGCAGGGCTCGGATTCTGATGACATGTCATCTTTTCATTGGTGTATTCTAGACGTAGCTAACTTTGTAAATTAATGTTTATCACGACATATAGGTGAGAGAAATGTGTAGTTGTTGGGTCATTTTCTTGTCATTTTTCAATTTCTACGTCATTTTTCTGAACATCACGACATATAGGTGAGAGAAATGTGTAGTTGTTGGATCATTTTCTTGTCATTTTTCAATATTTACGTCATTTTTCTGAACATCACGACATATAGGTGAGAGAAATGCGTAGTTATGGGGTCATTTTTTGTCATTTTTCGATTTTTACGTCATTTTTTAACATTTGCGTCATTTTTATCATTTTACGCATATTGTTTCCTTTTCCTATGTGTTTTTTTGGTTTGTGAATGTTTCATGAATTTACAATGACACCATAAAATAAAGTTTGTATGTATGATCAGTTCATGACGAAATGTACGGACTCCGCTTTTAGAACTTTGAAAATTACAAGGATTTCGGTAACTTCAAAACTTTCAAAACGTACAGTTGGAAGATGGGAGCCAATGATTTCATTTCCTCCTAAAATAAAGGCTTTGTATAAATATAATTTTATACAAATACATTTTATTTAAAATGGTTAAATTTATTGAATAAATAAATATATTCTTAAACATTTTTGAGTATTTTTTAAAAGATTAGGGCATTTCCCCCTAATTTTTAACACATTTTATAGGTCATTTTCAAAGAAATTTTAGGTCATCGGAATCGGAGCCCGAAGGATGGTTTGAGGATTGTTTCCTTCCAGAGACCAGCAATTCATTCTCACAACCTCCAAAGGGCTGAACTTTCTTTTCGGTGGGGGTCCGGTTTTATTAACCTCTCTCATTTCGAGGAAACTCCTATTTTGGGTCCTTGTTTTTATTCTAAGTCGTTGTTTCATCCTATTTACTAGATACTGATGTTCATTGATTTGCTCATTAAAGGAATATCGTTGGATCGTGATAGTTTAGTAGTATTTGAACGCAAAATTTCAAATCATAATGGTCAGTTTGGAAAGGAGTCCTTGTTGATACGTTCCTGTAAAAATTTATATTTACATGGGGAAGACAATTTTGTTAGTTTTGCCTCCTCTCATATTGATGAAGTGGAGAATTTACTTTCAATTCCAACAAAGTGTGTTATCTAAATCTGTTAAATACCACACGCTCTGGGCGCTTGTGAGTTTTATTTATGTTCACCTCCCAAAACGTTTTCTCCTGTGATAGTCTTACAGCACAGAAACATGATATTTAGAATAGAACTTGCTCCTTTCTACTCAGTATGTGATAGTAAATTCGTTGCCCTGGATCTCCTCATTCTCCTTTGTTCGTCGCATCTGCAACCTCTTCAAATATCCACAGAACAAAGGTGTTCAAGTGCGAGCAGCTCCTCTGTGCTGGGGGGGGGGGGTGAATGCGTGGGTGGGCGGGCGGGTGGCGCCGGGGAGTGGCAGGCGATCGGCGTCTTCACGTCCGTCCGTGGAATGCGCGCGGCCAGCGGCTTGTGATCAGGGCAGCTCCAACTCCGGTAGCTGCGATGGGAGTCGTGACGAGCGCGCGACCGCAGCCGGCGACGTGCGGCGCCGCCCCCGCCGCCCCCGCCGCCCACGCCGCACCCGCCCCCCCCGCCGGCCCCGCCGCCCCCGCCGCCCCCCGCCGCACCCGCCGCCCCCGCCGGCCCCGCCGCCCCCGCCGCCCCCGCCGCCCCCGCCGCCCCCGCCGCCCCCGCCGCCCCCGCCGCCCCCGCCGCCCCCGCCGCCCCCGCTACCTCCGCCGCCTCCATTGCCCCGCCGCACCCGTCGGCGGGGGCAGGGGGCGAGGGCTGCGGGGGCACCGGCTGCGCTCCGTAGCCACGCGGCCAACGCCATTCATCGCCCTCTACTCCGGACAGAAGTCCACCATTGACAGCTCCCACGAAGAAGGGAACGCTATTTCCCCTGTCGGAACGAACAACAATGCAGATTCATTAGAAAGCACAAGGTGAACATTTTTGAACGCGTCCTCCCTCTATCTAAAATTCTGTGGTCACCTCTCCGGTCACCCCTCACGCGTCTAGGAGTATTCTTCCACAAAAGACTTACTTGGAACCCCGTGTAAATGCAAAACAAAAATTAAAGTCTTCAAACTAGCACCGATTATAAATCGTTGTTCATTGTTGATGGTAGAATGCTGACTATTAACCACTAACTCAGTCGTAATACCAACAATGGCATATGTTCGCCTAATATGGGAACGAGCTGCACCAAGCACTATCAGCAAGCTAAGCACAGTCCAAAATAAATATCTCAGATCAATACTTAATGCACCATATTCATTCCCAATCAACAATTTCCACGAGAATTCGTTGTAACAGCATTCAGGATCACTTTATGGTTGGAAATTTAAGCCTGCAGAAAATGTAGTGTCATTCCAGACAGTCCATTACAAGGACTTTAACTTATCAAGGTGGAAATCTACACTTGTAAGAAATCTACCTTCTAAGAAATTTTACAATTATTTGCATGTGCAAACTTTTTATAATAAAACTGAAAGAACAAAGTGTTTTAGTTATACAGTTTTCGTTAAAGAAAAGTGTAGTACTATATGAGTAATAAGGTAAAACGATCAAAGTTAAATAATGTGTATATTTAGGGAGCTTTTCGTTATTAAGCAGATTACTGAAAGTTAAATTGTGTCTAATTCCGAAATTGTCAAGAGATTCTCCAAACATTTATGAACTTGAACAAAAATGTACGAATTAACTAAAGTTGATGTCATACGGATCGTAAGTATGAGCAAAACAATGGAAGTGATATTACCCATTACGTATAATGATCTAGTCATCCCCTGGAGAGGAGTGTACAAGGTGATATAAAAACATTCGGGATATAAGAGATATCAGCCACAGTAGTAAGCTATAAAAAATTTACTTTGCAGAAAATTCAGTCATACACGTGTTTCAAAAACATTTTCCCATCATCAGTGGCTCTACAATATAAAATTAAATTTACAAATTAAGATATGAATAGTAATATCATACAAGGAAGTACACAATCTACTTGAACATTAAATTATTTAATTAGTGTACTTACCGAAGAAAATTCGGGGGTTTCAGGAAAAATTTCTCAAAACACGTGTATGGCTGAATTTTCTGCAAAGTAAATTTATATAGCCTACTATTGTGGGTGATATCTCTTATATCCCGGATATTTTATCATGGACTACCATAAAATCTCCGCTGCCACTACAGAATTTGATATAAAAACTTCTTTCTTTTCTGGTAACCAGCCGACCTCCGGATCTTCTCCAGTCCGTCGCAGGTCAACCTTCGTCTCCACTTAGCTCTGCATTGGCCATTGACATCCATTGCCTTCTTCGCAGCCTTTGATCGCCGCGTGGAGGGGCTGATGGCGGAGTCCAGAGCCGCTGACCGCTGGCTTCCAGTCGCCGACCGCAGCTTCCAATTACTCCCGCGCCGCATCTGCGGCTTCCCCAAATATTTGGACAACCGAGCTCTCATATCACACAAAACAGAACTTGGGTGGCAGAACGGAGTCGGGCCGGACCTCATCTACCGGCACATTGCTCTGAAAGGTGGAGAAAGCTCATTATCTGGAGCTTAGAAAATCAGGAAGTGGAGCTCACGAAAAGCCTTGTGGTTTAGCATTAAAATGGAAATTGCTATGTTATACTCCCGTAATGTGACCTCGATAAAGGCACAAGAACCACAAAATATTTTCGTGCTTGATGTTAACCTGCTCTTATAGATATCTCCGTTTCACAAACGCTGTCAGAAGCTGAATTCCCCAGTTTATTATACGTAGATCATTCAGAGATTTCTGTTTTAAAAATTGGGTTGTGACTTAATTCTTACGATACTATTTGTTATCACAATTCTGAGGAAATTGGAATAAATAAATATTACCTTCTTTTCCACTCTCTAATAATATTAGTATTTTCTTATGTCAAAATATTTTTTTAAGTTTGTCAGTACCAAGAATACTCAAGATAACTTCCTTTGATTTGCAGAGAACCCAAATGCTATAAATCAACTTAAAACATATACTAGGAACTGAGTAAATTGGCAACAGATTACAAATTTTCCCAAATGTTCACTCGATTACTTTTTAGTTTCATTTATGTGTCCTTCTGAGGTGTTCCCCCCGCAATATTGCGTCATAAAGTGTTACGTTCTTCAATTGCCCGATACTTACGTAATAATTGTTAGCGTTTCAATCCAAATGCCGAAGTCTCCATTATAAAATACATCAGAAACCAATTTGATTCAAAATTACATTTCCCTCTTTTGGAAGGCACTCAGAGAACCTGGTCAATACGAAAGCACGTAATTTTTTCCTTCCCAGGGCTAACCTCTCACTCAAACCAGACTAACATGCGTCCGACCTGTCATCCCAGAAAGTCCTGGGAGATTACCGGAGGCCCATTTCCAGTGGTCATCTCGCGAGCGGGCAGCGTTGTCCGCGGCAAACGTTTCAAATTGCCTCGAAACGCGAAAACCTATTCGAGGAGCGGCCTTAAATGGGGAATAAGGACCTAACAACAGGGAAGCTATTTGCTCAGTAATTTCCTGTAAAATAGAAGGTAGTGTCGGGTAAGACCAAAACAAGGCAGGTCGCGCCGGTGACTCCCGGAGCACAAAGCGGCCCGTTGCGTCGGCCCTCGGAACCTTATTACTGCCGTAATGCGGCAGGCGGTGGCGGCGCGGCGGGTGACGGGCAGGGCAGGGCGTAGCGGGGCGGGTAGGGGGCGGGGCTGGAGGGAACTGACCAGCGAGCGAGGGGAGAGTACGGGAGGGCAGCGGCGGAGAAGGAAGGAGGAAAGCGCGAAGTAAAGACGGCGGGGGTTGCGGGGACGGCGGGGGCAGCCGGACGGCGGGGGCGGTGGGAGCGGCGAAGGCAGTGGGGGGGCGGCGGTGAAGGCAATGTGAGTGGCGGGGAGGCGGTGGGGACGGCAGGGCTGTGGGAGCGGTGAGGGCTACGCGGGCGGCAGGGCGACAGAGATGGCGGGACGGCGAGGGTGGTGGGGGCGGCGGCATAAAAAGAAAAGGATGCGGATCTAAGTGAGGCGATCGGTGGTGACACTTCGATCTCTTTTATAGTTTATGAACTAAATTGGTTAGATTGGTTGATTGATTAGTGACTCCGGCTGCGTCAACGGCAAAGCTCATTAGTTCTTATAGTGCATGTTTTATCGCGGGAGTGGCGGTGAGCATTTCCTGCTGGATGGCCAGATCCGGCACCGACCTACCCGTCGGCTTACGTGTATTTTCCTCAACCAGGCATCTTCCACCACCGGGCACGGCCACAGCCGAGAGCAGCTCTAAGCTTATAACTGGTCTCCCTCCACGTGTGGTAGTGTAGCACATGTAGGTGTAAGTGTGGGTAAATACGAGGTGAGGATAGAACAAGGGAGAGAAAGGAAAGATCGCGCGCGGTCCGTGACCCGTTTGATAGAGTACTGCTCCGACATTTGCCTGGTCTTGATCGGAGAAACCACGGAAAACTACCGATCAGAGCAGTCGGACACATGATTTGTCTTCCAAAGAGCAGCTGAATTCGACTTAACTCTCTATCTAGTATCGAAAATCCTGCCATCGTCAAGACTCGAACCCTAGGACCTCCCGGTCAGAGGCCGAGCAGTGACGTCAATTGATGCTATGAGCCACCTAAGCCGGTGCCACGTTGATCTATTGAGTAGTTTATTAATTAAATTATTGAAAATCAGACTCCCTGGGATGTTCTTGTTCCGTATATCTCACGTTCCATCATTTACCCCATCTGATTATCATTTTAACTCCCATTTTCATTCATATGAGGAAAACAGTGAAGTCTTATGTGGCGCTCAGATACAGGGGGTATCTAAGTCGATGTTGATGAAATCAGTGTCAAGTGTACACCTTTCGTGTTTGAAATGTTGAAGTGTTTCAAAATAACCTTAAAACCTTACATTACAAAGCCATTATCAAGTGTACGTACACCTCGTGTTTGAAATGTTGAAGTATTTGAAGTGTTTCAAAATAACCTTAAAAGTCATTACAGTACATAGTTTTAATTACCTTTTATGTAATATGCTCTATTCTCACACATTTTGTGAAATGAAATTTTTCTGGAATCATCTAATTAATTCATCAAACCCTGTAGTTTTCTCCTCCCCTTCCATGAAAGAATTTGGTACATATACCATTAAAATTAACTCAACTTCTTGTTTTTTGATAGTCAGGAGTCGATTTGACCCAAACGGACCAATCAGACGAAACTTCTCGTGTGTACAAGACCCCAAAGAAATGAAGACTCCCATGTAGTACAGGTTGTGGTGTTGGAGAAGAAGAAAATGGAACATACTCACATAATGACAGCGGCTAGTCAACTCTATCATAAGGCAGCGCTTGCAAAGGGAACGAAACAAAAACCTCACGGAAATCGATTGCACAATCGATGGAGCTCCGTCGGAGGCAATTTATCGGGTGATTATGTGGGGCCGAGTTGAGAAATCCGTTGATGTGAGCTAACTGCGCCGCAACTGCGACTAAGTTATTACGCGGCCGCGCGGAATGCCTCGCTCATGAGTGGAGGCCATTCCGAGGCGCTACACTTGCACCGGGCGACGCAGCCCGTGGGGCCTCTGCGCAATGCACGGCACAGGAAAAGAAATTCATTTCAACGTTGTCGGAAATCCCCGCAGTTCGTTGAGAAAATTTATTTAGTACGAAAATAATAATAACAGTCCTGTTATGCTTCTCATATCCTCGTACGTAGATTATAAATTCGTTATTGGAAAAGAAATTCATTTGAAAGTTGTGGGAAATCCCCACCCTTCGTCGAGAAAGTTTATTATACGAACAGTCCTGTTATACTTCTCATATCTTCGTACATAGGTTTAAATTCATTATTGGAAAAGAAATTCATTTGAACGTTGGGTGAAATTCCCGCCGTTGGTCGAGAAAATTTATTTAGTAGGTACGAAAATAATAAGAACAGTTCTGTTATGCTTCTCGTAACCTCGTACATAGATTGTAAATTCTTTACTGGAAAAGAAATCCATTTGAAAGTTGTGGAAAATCCCTGCCTTTTGTTGAGAACATTTATTTAGAACGAAAATAATACGAATAGCCCTGTTATATGTCTCATATATTAGTACATAGATTGTAAAAAATCCTTATTGGAAAAGTGAAACGTCAAACAAAACCATGTGCTTTTACAAAAAATTAATGTATTATCATTATGAAATCGTCAAAAGGTTATGTAAAATGAAGGAACTGAACACCCTGGGAAGTAATAATAAGTAGAATTTTATTAACTGTCAAAAGTAAAACGAACAAATAATTCAGTTTATGTCATTCATTTCTTCTATCAAAAAATTATAATTCATTGTTAGAGTGCTGTTCCGGCATTCACCTCATATTAATTGGAGACCACCTCATGAGACTACCAAAGAAGCCGGCATCTAGAATACTCTCCCAGACAGCGGCTGAATTCGACCCAGCTGTCGAAAATCCGCCACCTTCGGTATACGAATGCTAGGACCTCCGGGTGAGAAACGCTGCAGCGACAGCAGTTGTTGCTCTGAGCCATCGCTGCCGTTAATCTCCTGGCGCCAACACCCAATTCATTCTTACTCACTTACCTTATGAATAGAGGGAGGATTTTGATGACTTAAAGCATCGCCAAAAATTATCAATAAAATGCTCTTAAAAGTTTTTAAAATGCTCTAAAAGCAAAGAAACACGACGTAAAAATGTGATCAAAACCAGTTCGGATGAACAACTCAAGCTGTTGGATACGGTACTGATGTAATCGAGGCTTCTTCTATTCGTTCATGTGAGCTCAGCTTTCAAACTTTTGGTTTGGACTGTTCTGTGGCAGAAAATCTGGCTAGTTATCCCGAAATCGGCTGTACTGCCACTGGCGCGGACAGGTGTCACAGGAACCTTAGATAACATACAATGGCTGACATTACAACTTCGGAGCGGAGAAATCGAATAAACTACCAGGTAAAGGTACTCAGGAATTCTGTGAAGAACATTTGTTGCATCACGTAAATATTATTTGAAGCAATAACCATTAAAATGATATTAAAATCGATTACATTAGCGAAAATGATTTAAAAATGACGAAAAAATGCGAAAAATGACTTATTAGTCGAAATCCACAAAAAATGCAAAAAAATACGTATAAAAGTGGCCCTTTGTCACAACATAAAATGTATATTTATACTAAATGACTTTTTTTCGAAAGTGAAAAGAAAACTAGTGATGCTACAGAATGGCACAGACTTTCTCGTATTAGTTTTCGATTTTCTTTGGTCTGTGCTATCTATTCAGACTTGCCACACATTCTTGCCAGCAGCCATCTATCGCCGCCCAAAGTACATTATTTTTGTAATTTTTCCAATTTTTCAGTTTCCTAATAGTATAACCGAAATATTAATTTAAGAATATTCAAGAAGAGTAAAACCTTGTTATTGGCAATTATCATTGAAAAATTTGAAGCCTTTTTTTAAAGGCGTTTGAGCGTTTCTGAAAATGCGAAATTTCGAGCTCATTTTAAACGAAAACTGTTGAGTTTTCGAGGCACTTTACTTACGAACAAGTAGCGCCGCTTGTTGAGCCGAAGCGCTGGTCCGGGCCGGTGCTGAGGCTAATCGGGCCGACAGCTGAGCCCGGCTCGGGTTGCGCCGCCTGGGAGGTCTGCGCCCGAACCTGACACAAAACACGCGGCGCGCGGGGGATACGCGGCCAGGGGCTCAGGTGGAGGAGCGACTGAGCTCGGAACGCTCCTCACGCCCCCCTCCCACCCCCGCGCATGCTCCATTACGCTCACATCAACACAGAGCTGCGCTCGGGGAGCATCTTTCCATACAATACACATCAACACAGGGTATCAACATAGGGCATCAACACAGGGCATCAACACAGGGCATCAACACAGGGCATCAACACAGGGTATCAACACAGGGTATCAACACAGGGTATCAACACAGGGCAGCGCTCGAGGAGAAGCATCTTTCAATACATTCCACATCAACACAGGGCATCAACACAGGGTATCAACACAGGACATTAACACAGGGTATCAACACAGGGTATCAACACAGGGTATCAACACAGGGCATCAACACAGGGTATCAACACAGGGTATCAACACAGGGCAGCGCTCGAGGAGAAGCATTTTTCCTTACATTCCACACCAACACAGGGCATCAACACGGGGCATCAACACGGGGCATCAACACGGGGCATCAACACGGGGCATCAACACAGGGCATCAACACAGGGCATCAACGCAGGGCATCAACACAGAGCATCAACACAGAGCATCAACACAGGGCATCAACACAGGGCATCAACACAGGGCATCAACACAGGGCATCAACACAGGGCATCAACACAGGGCAGCGCTCGGGGAGAAGCATCTTTCCTTACATTCCACATCAACACAGGGCATCACGCTCACATCAACACGGGGCAGCGCGGGGAGAAGCGAGGAAAGAATCTTTCCATACACTCCAGGAAAAAATTTAAAGAAAAAATTTGGAGGAATTTTGAGAAAAAATTGTTTAATTTTTTTTATAATACCAGCATTACAAAATACCTTTTGTGTAGCAAGAAATCGTTAATACACGAATGATTGCGTAATCTCACATTCAGCCAATCGCATCCGGAGAATCAGGGGGACGTAGCGGTGAACAGAATATTCGACCACCGTTTTCTCGCAAAGATGTCAAATACCTGAGACGTCACAAGAAAGTTGTTTCGCAAAATTAAGTTTCAGTCTCTTATACATTTATAATGTTGTTATGCAAAAAAAATAGCGTATGCTCTTTGTTTATAATGTTGCTTTATTGTATTCGTACAAATTTGAAAATTCGCTCCGAACGTTGCTCGTTTTCAAAACATTTACTCATGCAATAAAGCTTAACATTGGAAACTAACTGAAGAAACTACTATTAAAATCTTCTATAAATTACACGAAAACTACTCGTATTTGCGGAAAATTGTACAAGGCCTTTCTTCAAAATATGTGTTTGAACAACTTATTGTGCTAGAATTTTTTCAGTATTGTAGTGATGGGAAGACGCCTAAAACTTTTGAATGTTTGCAAGACTAATTAAAAAATCTGGAACTTTAACGAAAATGACACGCACTTTAGTTTTTTACGCAACGACAAATTTCAATAAAAAATACGTAGCAACCTTTGAGAACATTTCGAAAATGTTGAAGCTTCATGTAAAGTACCCCCAAGAATCACACTATCCATTTCAAACTCGCAGAGCCTGGATTTCATTCAGATCCACAAGGGAATATCAATTTTGGAGAAAATGGGCTGATCGGTTTAGGCGATGGGTTGACTTCACACAAACGGACACAGATTTTGCCGTCAATCGAGGCATCGTTGATTCACAAAACATGCATTATGACTAAACAACGTGTTAGAGGAAGTAATTTAGTGCATACAGGAACAATATTTATCCACTCTATCGTTTTAAGGATCCGGCAATAGGAGCTTTTCTGTCCAATAAACGCCATTTTCCCGCAGAATTAGAAAACTTTCTCTATATTGCGAAAAGAGTAGGCAAGACAGTAGTTGTGCTTCGTGGGAGGTCTGTGCCCGAACTTGACATGAATATGCAGCGAGGGGGGATACGCACTATACAGCGAGGGGTGCAGGTTAGGTTTACCATCTGTCTTCCATTTCGGAGGACAGTCCATTCATTGTCGGTAATTATCATCTCGTCCTCCTTTGTATTTTAAATGTCCTCCTTTTAGTAAATTTTTAATATTTGTTGTCATTTATTTTATCACATGACTATCATCTGCTACTTAGTATAGTAGTGTAGTATATTTTTTTTAATTTAGGAGAGAAAACGTGAATATCCTTTTTTTGACACACGCACACGCACACGACATACGCATGCATGACTGTGCCTAGTGATTAAAATAAAATAAAAAGATTCTCAGATCATCTTTATCCCTATTTTGTAAACGAATCTTTTTCACTTGAATTGCTAAGGGAGGGAAGAAAGAAATAGAGCTGATGTTAGTCTAAATTACATACTTATAAAAAGAATGTGTTTTTCTTATTATCGAGTGTCCTCCCTTTTACATGGATATTGTTGGCAACCTTAGTTTAGGTGGAAAAGCGACTAACCAGAG
Source organism: Teleogryllus occipitalis (assembly GCA_011170035.1). Lineage (NCBI taxonomy): Eukaryota > Metazoa > Arthropoda > Insecta > Orthoptera > Gryllidae > Teleogryllus > Teleogryllus occipitalis. The sequence goes on along the minus strand of BLKR01001702.1, from coordinate 173,334 downwards.
ACCGCTAATTTCTACTGCGAACACATATGCTCCGTTACTGTATCGACATAGGGTAGCGCTCGTGGAGAAGTGAGGAAAGAAGGAATGAAAACCCACGTGACAGTCCGGCGGTGCGGGGCAGAGCCCTCGGAGCGGCGTCCAAGGTTGGGGGTTCGAATCCCACACGGACGCGTTGAGGCGTAGATATTTTCTTCATTTGGTTGTGGCATGGTAGCTTTTTTTTGTATAACTTTACGTATCTCATGAGAACATCATTCAAACAGTATCTCATTATTCTCTTCCACTCCTACGATCATTCACACAAGGCAGGGCGACTTCAAATGAAAATTGTCCAGGAAAGAGGGCATTAATTCATCTTCTTGCCTGCGTGGGTGCTTGCCTACTTTTAGTTTACATTCACAACCGTCATCATTATCGTCATCGCCATCATCAGCACTGAGGAAATACCGAATATTATAAGAGTAAAGAGTGTGATAAAATTTGATGTGATAGAAACCTGTAATATTGGCAAGATTGGTGTCGTTTCATTTCCTATTCACAAGACTCATTTGACTTTCCATTCGTTTGAATTTTGATTACTTTTTGTAATATTTCAAGATAATTAACACGTTTTTGTGATAAAGAAAAACTGATTGAGTCGCGGAAAGTGTCTTATCAGGTGGAAGTCTCCTACTGAGTTGTATTTCCGTCAAGATATCGCTACATTTATCTGCTCGCAAGTTTCCTGAGTTATATGCTTAAGTAAGATATGGATATCTGAAAGCGTGCCGACTTTTTTCTTACTTTAATTACATATTTACATCCGTGTGTAATTATGTCTTGGAAAATAATTCCAATTAATTTCACTTACTCGCCTTACTTCGTATTAAGGGAAAGTATTATAAAAGTACGAATTGTACGAATGTAATGTAATGTACGAATAATAAAGTGTAATTGTACGAATAATAACCAAATCCCACCCACGTGATTCATGTAAGCCTCTCTTCATTAATCTAGGAATTTTACCATTACCTTGTCTGTTTCTTTACGAATCAGTGGCTTTTGTCAAAAATGACTTGCTTAAGGGCGGGAATATATTTTCAGAAAATGCGGATGTCTATTACTATAACACTCGACGTAGAAATCATATTCATCAGGTAACAGTATCAACAGCTCATTACAAAAAATTCACATACAATACATGTACATTATTTTACAACGATTAAATTCGATACAAAAGTTTAATTCCAAAGTGAAATCGTTTCTGCTGCCTAACTGTTTCTATACAATTAGAGACTATACTGAGCATCACAAGAAAAGTAACATTAATTTTAACAATGATACATAATGCATTATTTACCATTTGAACTGTATAAATGTGTATAAACAACCTGCAACAAGTATTGTTACATTAGGCAGCTTTACTTCCCTTCCAAAGTAAGGCGAACGAAGGATTTTTCCCCTTTTCAAGGCTTCGGTGGGATCTGAACTCATGAACTTGGGTACAACAGTTCGAAACGCTAACAGCTAACCATCAATGCCGCAAAGTACCGTTTGAGATGCAACGTTGTTCATGATGATTCACATTGCATTTCATACAAATAAGTAATATTGAATAGGGTTCTCGCAGAACATTGTGTCAGCGATTTGGTGACAGTGGTCTTAAGTTTCCATGAATCATCTGGTAGTGACATTTGGTATCAGCCGCGGATGAGAACTCAGTTACATTACGTTCTCGCCAGCTAATTTGCCACCAGAAGCTCCGTTTGGATCAGTCCACAGAGCAAAAGGACCGGGGGAAATACTGGACACGGGAGTGAAACGCGTTTTGGTCGCAGCTTGACTTCGTTGAATGGAGTCCTAGTTGGGCTATCAGGTGGGCGGGGCGCTGGGCGGAGCGCGTGGTTCTCACGCGTGCGCTGCGCCGCGCTCTCCCACGCCCCGCCCCGCCACCCCACGCCCCGCCCTCAGCACGGCACAGACCACAAAACATCGATGTTTCTGAGCATGAATGCTCGAAATTAAAACATCAATGTTAATAAAACATCGATCTCAATTCATCGGTGTTGTTAAACATCGATGTTTCTAAGCATCAATGCTCGAAATTAAAACATCGATGTTCATAAAACATCGATCCCAACCCATCATGTTATTAAACATCGATGATTCTAAGCATCGATGCTCAAAATTTATCGATGTTCAAAAAACATCGATCCCAATCCATCATGTTATTTAACATCGACATTTCTAGGCATGGATGCCCAAAATTTTAAAAAAATATTCATAAAATATCGATCCCAATCCATCGATGTGATTAAACATTGATATTTTTAAAAGAGGATAAGTAACCATTGATATTCTCGTGCGGGGGGATGATTTGATTCAATGAAGATTTAACAAAACTGATCTGATAAAACAAAGTCAAAAAATCAAGATAATCAACAAAACTTTGAATATTTGATTCGATAATTCGACAAAAATATAGGATTCTTGATTGAGGAAAACTCGATTTTATTTATCACCCATCTTTTATCGCTTTGGTCAGAAGAATACTCAATTTATGGGTATTTGAAATTAGAGTATTGCAGAACTTTGTTATGATGGAACTTTTTTCATTTAAAATATCGAACACTCAACATCGAAAGCACGAGTGAGTTAGCTCAGAGCAGCATCACCTTTGTCTCTGCAGCGACCTCGACCGAGAGGCCCAGGGTTTTAGCTTCGATTGATTGATTTTTTTGTGTTTCCGGGCGCGTCAACTGCTTAGGTCATTAGTCCCGTGAGTGTAGTGCATGTTTTTTTCTCGGGAGATGGTGGTGATCTTCCCCCGCTGGATGGCGAGATCCGGCGCCGACCTACCGTCGGCTAGTGGGGTTTCCCCCTAACCAAGACTCTCCCACCAACGGGGCACCGCCCCAGCCGGGACAAGCTCTAAGCTCCCGAACGGTCTCCCGGAATATGTGGTAGTGTAGTGCATGTTAGTGTAAGTGTGTGTGTAAGGGGAGAGGATAGGACAAGGAAGAGGAAGGACAGATCGCGCGCGGTCCGTGGCCCGTTTGGTAGGGTACTGCTCCGGCATGCGCCTGGTGTTGATCGGAGAAACCACGGAAAACTACCGATCAGAGCAGCCGACCGCTAGAATTCTCCTCCAGACAGCAGCTGAATTCGACCTAGCTGAAAAGCTAGTGTCGAAAATCCTGCCGCCGTCAGGACTCGAACCTAGGACCTCCCGGTTAGAGGCGCTGCAGTGACATCAGTTGATGCACTGAGCTACCGCTACCGGTTCTAGCTTCGACAGCGGCGGATTCTCGATACTACTTAGATAGCTAGGTCGAATTCAGCCCCTATCTGGAGGAGAATTCTAACGACCAGCTGCTCTGATCGATAGTTTTCCGTATTTTCTCTCATCAGTACCAGGTAAATGCCAGAGCAGTGTCCTAAAAAACCAGCCACGGGGAGCGTATGAACTTTCCTTCCTTGTACTCGACGTCACCATTACATACATACATGCACTACACCACCAAACACGTCGAGTGACCAGATAGGAGATCTAGTCGCGGCTGGGGTGGTGCCATGCTGGGGAAGATACTTGTTGAGAAAATCACCCGCAATCCGATATGAAGTTCGGCGCCGGATTTCACCATCCATTGGGGTAGGAACACCGCTACCTCCAGAAACAAAACATTCACCACATTAACGGGACTAATGACCGTAGTGCCGTGCCCAGATATAATCAATCGAGAGTAGGCAATATTGCAGGGGTAAAATACCATATAAGGTTGATGTGTACGAGGTTATTTGCCTCTATTTTGGAGTAACTCTGGGTTCGATTGCGCATGTTCGCGACTGAACCTTCTACCAAAGTGTGGAATGTCTTAGATTCGCGTTCCAATCATGCGTGAATTGTATCCGTTAAATAGCTAGTTCGAAACCATCCAACCATCCGAAAGCATCCAACAGGGTAGTATTTATTTTCTTTACTAATTTATGCTAAAAAATGTAAAAAAAATTGTATGTGATGTGTAGAAATGAAGTACGCACTTTCTCTGCCAGTACTACAATCGCCGCCTCGGACATTATCTTCTGTACAATATGGACTTGACATTGTTCTCAATCGCTGTGGTTTACATTGTTCTTAGTGCGTTACTCCCCCAAATAATAACAGAAAATCGAACCATGGTCATTCCAAGAGTTGTCTTTACTAGCGGATGGACTGGTGACATTTTGAACTTCTTACAGACTGGCAATTCTGGGTGTTTCCAATGCATGTTTTAACGGTTTGACACTGGTTCAATATTATGTATCAAAGTTTCAATGACCCGTCACCTTCAAACTTCAGACAGTTTTTTTAAGGCGAAAGGAAAATGCGAAGTCGAATTTGTGATAAACGTTAATCTCTTTTGGTATCCTCATTGTCCAAGTCATACGGTAGTGCAGCTTGCTCTGTATGATGGAGGGAGTTGTGTCAAAACTTATCCCACATTTTTCATCCATTTAATTCAACTTCGCCTGGTGTTGATCGGAGAAACCACGGAAAACTACCGATCAGAGCAGCCGGCCGCTAGAATTCTCCTCCAGACAGCAGCTGAATTCGACCTAGCTGAATCAACTGTGTGTCGTCGCTTTTCTTGGATATGTGAATTAACCCGATATTGTAATGCCAAGGTTGACACTTGCTGGATGCTCAGTGATGCTCGCCAGTGGGGCATTTAGGGTCACATTTAAACATTTCTACGATAGTATGTAAATACGCACACAGTTTATGAAACGATTGCTTAGTTTGTTCATCCAAAATACTATTTATGTCTGCAAGTAAAAATTTGATCACAGTTTGCTGTTCTTCAAAAGTAAAATTATTCTGTTTGATTGTCTAATCTTACCTCTTTATAATAGGATTAGGAAAATCTATCCTTCAATTTTTCTTCAAAAGTTCTTTTTTTAAATGGACACGTCATCGTAACGAAGACTTTAGAGATTATGTTTACTTAAATTAATCAAGTCACTCTTCGCAAGGTGGTCAACTGAAACAAAAGTTTTAGTTCCCTGCATTACGCGTTTTCTTCACTAAAAATATTTGTTTAAATATTGAATGACCCAAGTAATTTATTCATACCAAGGCACACTTCGAAACGGCGAAGTAATGGTTAGTTACTGTTATCTCGGAGTTCGGACTGTTATCTGACCGGTATCGGACTGTTATACCGAAATTCGTGGGTTAAAACCTGGCCAAAGAGATGGAGTTTTATGGGCAAAAACAATCATTCACACTCTTTCCTTCGAAAAGAAAGCAAAGTCGGCTGTCCCATGTTGTAGATTTCCTACATGTAAAATACGTTTCTGACTTAAAGTCAAATCGCCTGTACGTCGCTCAAGGCATACCTTATTTCGCTGCTAGATGGTGAAAGCAGGGTAGCAAAATTTGTGCGGTGACGCGAAAGAGCAGGTCTGATGGCTTCAGCCTCGCCAATTAAAATAAGGCAGCATTGATTGACTGAAAAATGAATGAAAATTTGACCGACGGCTTGGTTTGCAAAGAGCAACTGGAACCCTCTTAGCTCAAAGAATAAACATGCTATTGGAGACTTAATTCAATATCTGCATTCAATCAAATGGAATGGATAATCGCCGTCGTGGTACAAACCTACAACCGAGCCAAAAGCTCTGTAAAATCGCATCAGGTAAAAACACATATTCACTCATTTCAATATTAGAAATGAAAAACAAACCATTCGTGCGAGTTAATCTCAACAACAGAAAAATATATCCCAACAAATATTGGCAAGATAAGTAAGTTTTAATGGGACTTTATTGAAGATGTAAAAATCAAGACAAGAAACTGCATAGCATCCTTCCATTTTGAAAATTCTTATTCTTGAATAAAATTTATATTTATTCCTAAATCTTTCAGAAACCCAAATGGCAACCAACCACACATTTCCACAAAATAACCAATCATCAAGATTGCAGAAGAAGTGTGTTCGTAGCTCCGTGACTCCAAATCAGCACCTCTAACCGCGCATTACTATCTATTCCGTCATTATTCCGCATTTTGATCGCGAATCCACAAGGCCTCGTATCGTGCGGGCACCCCATCCACGCGCGTAAACGCAAGACCGCATTCCGCAGAGCGCTCACGACCTCATTCCCCCCCTCCCCCCCTCCCATGCGCATCACGGGGTGGGGGGAGGGGGGCAGAGGTCCACCGCGGCGCAATTTCCCTGAAAATCGTGCAGCCCATCAGACGCCTCGCCGGCCGAGGGTTCCCATCGCAGTCCCTGCGGTTTTTATTTAGAACAGTAGTCGCCGGCCGTCGGCCGGTCAGGCGATTACGAACGCATCAAGATCCCGGCGGAAGACGCTCGCGATGGGGTGGGATGGGGGAGGGGATCCTCCCTGGCCAAACAAGCCGGCCTCCGCGCTGCCGTGTAATTTGATATGGCGAGGCTGCCGCAATCTGGCGGGAGCTACCGGAAAATAGCGCGTCATTACGACCGATTCTCATCTCTTGCTTTCATTTCCATCCCTGCGTAAGTATACCTGACGCTCCACAAAATGGTAGCTCCGGCGCCGAGCGCGGCCGCCGCCGCCGCCGTCGCTGTATGTGGAGGCGGCGCGGGGCCACGCGTTCCTCTCCGCTCCGCTCCGCGCGCTCTCTCACGGGCCGCGCGGCCACTGCACCGGCGGCCGAACAAATACCCAATCAATCACACGTCCTCCTGAAGCGGTAGCTCAGTGCATCAACTGATGTCGCTGCAGCGCCTCTGACCGGGAGGTCCTAGGTTCGAATCTTGACGGCGGCAGGATTTTCGACACTAGCTTTCCAGCTAGGTCGAATTCAGTCGTTGTCTGGAGGAGAATTCTAGCGGCCGGCTGCTCTGATCGGTAGTTTCTCGTGGTTTCTCCGATCAACACCAGGCGCATGCCGGAGCAGTACCCTACCAAACGGGCCACGGACAGCGCGCGATCTTTCCTTCCTCTTCCTTGTCCTATTCTCTCCCCTACACACACACACACACACACACACACACTTACACTAACATTCACAACACTACTACATATTCCGGGAGACCGGTCGGGAGCTTAGAGCTTGTCCCGGCTTGGGCGGTGCCCCGCTGGTGGGAGAGTCCTGGTTAGGGGGAAACCCCACTAGCCGACGCTAGCTCGCCATCCAGCGGGGTAAGATCACTGTCATCTCCCGAGAAAAAACATGCACTACACTAACGGGACTAATGACCTAAGCAGTTGACGCGCCCGGAAACACGAAAAAATCAATCAATCAATCTTACGGGACTAATGACCAAAGCAGTTGACGCGCCCGGAAACACGAAAAATCAATCAACCAATCACACGTCCTCCTGCGTCGATGGCTCACGGCGGCAACGGATGTCACTGTAGGGACTCTGGCCGGGAGGTCCTAGGTTTAAGTTCCGACGGAGGCAGGATTTTCGACACTAACTAGATAGCTAGCTCAAATTCAGCCGCTGACTGGACGAGAATTCTAGCGGCGACCCGCCTTATCGGTAGTTTTCCGTGGTTTCTTCCATCAACACCAGACGAATACGGGAGTAGTACCCTAACAAACAGACACTGTCCGCACACGATCTTTCCTTCCTCTTCCTTGTCCTATCCTTTCCCCTTATAAACACACACTAACATGCACTACACTGCCACATATTCCGGGAGACCGGTCTGGAGCTTAGAGCTTGTTCCGACTGGAGCGATGCCCCGTTTGTGGGAGATACGTGGCTGAGGAGAACTCCGCAGTTCAAGGGGTTGGTTGCTGCCAGATCTCGCCATCCAGCTTCGGAAGATAATAGTCACCTCCCGCGATAAAACATACGCTATTCTTACTGGACTAATGATCTTAGCAATTGACGCGCCCGAAGTCACCAATCAATCATACGTTCTCTTGTGTTGAATCTCTTGCTGTCGAGATATATCCAGCACTGTCACTTCTAGCTGTAGTTTGATGTCTTGCTGAACTCTACTTTTGAATACTGATTAATTAGACGGTTTGGTAATGTAGATACCTTATTAATTCAAATTAAATAAACACACAGAATTGCTTACAAACTGAACAAAGATTTCAAACAACATGTCAATTATACACCTCAGCACACAATACTCAACAGTCTTGATCTCATCAACAAGATTAAAGATTTCCCTGTCCCCACGAACGCCAAACTCGTTTCTTTTGATGTGGAAAACCTATTTCCAAGTGTGCCAACATCTGACTGCAAGACTATACTTAAAGACCTAATTGACAGATCACAATGTGCCGTCCCCATCAAAACTGAACTGTTTAACTTAATTTCCTGTTGTATAGATGCCAACTATTTCAAATTCAATGACAAATTTTACACCCAAGATTCTGGATTACCCATGGGTTCACCCCTCTCACCTTTGTTAGCCGAAATATTTATGGACAACTGGGAAAATATGTTATTTGCTTCTGGACATCCACTCTTAAAAAACCTTCTTTATTGGTACAGATACGTAGACGACGTGTTGGCACTATGGACAGGCACCACAAGACAACTTCACAATTTTACACAATACATCAACTCCTTGCATCCCAACATAAGATTCACCACTGAAATAGAAAATGAACACAAATCCTTAAACTTCCTTGATCTCACTATCACGCTAGTTCAGGACCATCACGAATTTAATATATTCAGAAAACCGACCCACACGGACACAATCATACACAACACTTCACAACATCCTCCCACGCACAAACACGCAGCCTTCCATGCTATGGTACATCGATTAATGTCAATCCCCATGTCTCCAGAAAACACGAAAAAAGAAATAAACACCATAAAACATATAGCCAGGGTGAATGGATACGACTGTAATATCATTGACAAATTAATAATCAAAAAAACGAACACACTCAACATCCGCAAACACACCACTCTCACACCTATCAACAAAAACACTACAGCCACGTACATCACCATCCCTTATGTAGGACCCCTTTCTCTAAAAATAGCAACCACACTCAATAAATTCGGACTCAAGGCTGCTTTCCACAACACTCACACATTACAAAAAACTCTATCCAACACTAAAGATCCAATTCCTCCTACTTCTTTATGCGGAGTCTATGCCCTCACTTGCAACAACTGCAATGCCGTATACGTAGGACAAACCGGGCGTAAATTCACACAAAGGATCAAAGAACACGAACAAGCATGGAAAAACAATACCACCACAGTTTCACACTTCGCTGATCACCTAAATCAAAACAATCACACATTTGACAAACTCATTAATTTCCATATCCTAGAAATTGAAAACAGGTACTGGCACAGATTAAAATTAGAATCACTTCACATTCACAACAACCTAAAAAACAAGAATAATACCAGTCTTAACCAGCAAATCCCTGAACTTTCGTCACCTCTGCTAAAATTAGCACAATGTGTACACCCCTAAGTCCACCCACCTCCGACCGCCGGCGCCCTCCTCACACCAGGCCCAACGGCCGCGCCTCTCGACCCTTCGGCCGCGCCCTCCCCTGCCCCGCCCCCACACTTGCCCGACCGCCGCCCTGCCTACTTAAGCGAGCCACTGTTTCAAAAATTCGCAGAACTTCGTTTTCCGCCCAGCAGCTACAAGGTACGACCGATCCAGTTTGCTTACGCAACTGCACACTTCTTTTTATATATTAATCTGTAGAATGTATAATTATATCTCTTAATGTATTTTCAGCTCTGACGATGATCGCTACGCGATCGAAAAGATCTTAAGCGAAATAGAAGCTTGATACCAGACAACCTCTGTTTATTTAATTTGAATATTTGAATACTGATTATTTTTCAATCAGAAAAGAAACTTATCGTAGTAGTTTTTGTTAGCAATCTCAAATGACAAAACATCATCTTTCCCATTTACCACCTGAAATTTTGATTTTTGATTTATCATATTATTTTAAATTACCTAAATACTTCAACTTTCAATTATTATTCATTTGAATGAACCTTATAATGACCCATTTGAAAAATTCGATTTTTTGTAGACATGGCGTATTTTAACAAAATGAAACGGGTACACAGCAGCATTAAGGCTTTTGTAGTATAGTGCACCAGTAGCTCGAGTTTTCTTTGTAATTCCTTTGCTGGAGTGCACTATACTTCGTTTTCTGAATAAATATGCTGGATTGTGTTTCATAGTTAAAAGATATTACTGTAATTATTTTCTCACAAATACACTACAAGGTATTGGTACAGTCCGTGGATGCAAAAGAAATTCGTCGGTTAAATCACTCGAAATGCTTCATTATCATTTCGGGATATAACTCTTTAAAAAAATTCAAACTAATTCACTTTTCGCAGGTTTGACAACTAATATTGAAGTTGTGATGAAAAAGGTAGAAACAGCAACGTAAATTTCTTTTTACGCAGCACTTGCTGTTTAAAAGACGATATGATTGCACGTATGATTGCATCAAACTTTCTGAAGCTCTGAATTTATCATTTCTTGAATCGCAAAGAAAACTTCATGATATGTTCATGTAAAAAAATTAACATGACTACAAAAGGTCTAGAAGTCTTTTAGTAAGACTTTCTCGCCTTAGTATGTACTTACATAGTAAAGAGAAAATTTCGTAATGCTGCGGCAGAAATCGGGGGTGAAAAGAAAAAGGCACAGCATGAGACTCTGGTAACGAAAAAATTGATAATTCTTCAAGTGTGCAGCAAATCACTTCCCCTTGTAATCACTTCCCCTTGTTGTGACTTCACGTTGTAAGGTCAGAATGTACATTTTGTGTGTCCTTAATAACAAAAAACTGGTTGACGGTAAATGTTTGTCTTTCTATCCGTCCAAAATTCATGTCCAATTTTTTTATTAAACTTTTTTCTCAGGACAAAGGACGTTTAGAAATGGCAAAGTTCAAAATTGCATTGGCTTCTTCCTACAACTATAACTTTTAACGCATAGATTACTTCTTTAAAAAAATTATATTCGAAGACAAAACATCTTCAAATAAGATGAAATACAATTTTTCGAAAATTTTTGTAGCTTTTGTGAAATTTTGCTTGAAAAAAAGCAATTTTTTTCTCAAAAACTATATTAGTTTTTTCTTAAAGTTTCTCCTCGGAAACAGTCCCTTAAAAAAGGCGCAGATTCCATTTTTCGTCCAATCTCTATTTTCGAAAATTCCATACCAAAAAGTAACATGCAATACTACAATGTTAAAATCTTTTTCAAAATGGAATCTGTTTTTTAACCTAGATTTTTTAAAATATTGTGAGTAAAACATTTCTGAATTTGTGAACATTTAAAACGTAAATGTTGGTTGCGTTAGTCAGTGAGGCTGGTGATGTAGGGGTAACGTGAATTGATCCTAAGTTCGAATCCCAGCGCGGGAAGTAGGTTTGGGGGTTGGAAACACTTCTGAAGGTAACATGTAAAATTATAATGTTGCCTAGTCATTACAAATAATACGAAAACGTATATTTGTGGTTTCAGCCGAGATCTTGTGGTAATTCATATTATAGTTGTATGATAGAGATAATCGGACCACAATTAATAAAGTACGAATAATGTATAATGTGTAACTTTATTGTGGTCTGATTATCTCTATCATGCAACTATAATATAACGAAAAAGTAAGTGATGTGGTAGCACTATTAGCTTTTATTCTAAACACGAAATTCAAGTTATAAAATTGACGTCATTTTCTTTTAAATGAAAAAGACATGTCCACCCCAGCGGTTGAAAATATGTGCTTTTCGTCCATTAAGAGGCTCCTCGCTTGGAGTTCTGTTGCGATGTGCGCGCAGAATTTCTTTTTGGGAAATTAATCCTGAAAATACGGATCACGAGGGGTGTAGTTCGCTTGGGCTTTCCTTGTCCTTGCCGACAGGATGCTCACAGAGCATTGTGGGTGCCTTCCACTTTGAATACATACTCAGAATTACTGAAGAATATGTTCTATTTAAAGTATATGTTGGATTCTACTGAATGTTTCTTGTTTACTGAGACAATTAGACAATACCTACATTGTCTCCTCGCAACGCAATGCAAGGCAATTATATGTAGATAATTTTCATCAGAAACGTAAATTTGTATTAAACACGCGGAAAAAGGAAAATTTTTTCAAACTCATGTTTCAAGGCTATACAAATACGTTATCTTCCCAACATGTGAAACACAAATCCACATCTAACAAAGTCCTAAGATAGATTATCAATGTACGAAGTCGCAGATATTTTGTACAAAGAAAATGTTTATCGTCCGTTGCTCGCGGGTTTGTTGCCTTTTTCTTGATATTATACAATCGAAACCAATGTAAAGACATGCATTCCAAGGTTGTACCAGCTTTCTGACGGTCAATTATCATTCACGAAAAGCTTTTTCGTGGGAAGGCTTTTTCAATGTCGAATAAAAGCTCCGGTATTTTTCACTTAGGAAGGCCAATAACAATCCTAATTTAGAAATTAAACCATTAAAATGTTTCAAAAGAAGCTGGTTTGTTTATTACGAGGAGAATATTATTTTGTGCATCTTTAATTTCTCTCACACTACTTATGTAGTATAGAAAAAGTCATGTAATGCTGCTGCGGAAGACGTCAACTATTCAGCAGAAAAAATTGTATTGTAGTTCACTGATAACGAAATAGTGGATAAATCCTGTTCCAATACGTAGTAAATTACTCCCGCTTGCACGTTGCGTAGTCAGAATCCACGTTGTGTGGGCCCTGATGGAAGAAAGTAGATTGACAGAAGAACGTCTGTTCGTCTGTCCATCTGTCCGTCATTCCATGCCTCTGACCGTCTGTCTCTATGTCTGTCTCTATGTCCGTCTCTATGTCTGTCTCTATGTCTGTCTCTATGTCTGTCTCTATGTCTGTCTCTATGTCTGTCTCTATGTCTGTCTCTATGTCTGTCTCTATGTCTGTCTCTATGTCTGTCTCTATGTCTGTCTCTATGTCTGTCTGTATGTCTGTCTGTATGTCTGTCTGTATGTCTGTCTGTATGTCTGTCTGTATGTCTGTCTGTCTGTCTGTATGTCTGTCTGTATGTCTGTCTGTATGTCTGTCTGTCTGTCTGTATGTCTGTCTGTCTGTATGTCTGTCTGTATGTCTGTCTGTCTGTCTGTATGTCTGTCTGTCTGTATGTCTGTTCGTTCGACCGTCTGTACGTCCGTCGGTCATCTAAACCGACTACAGGATTCAATGCTCATCTAAACCGACTACAGGATTTTCACCAAAATTTATATTTCCCATTCGACGTGGCTGATGTCGAAGTCATCTGAACATGAAAAGAATTCGCCTATTAGAATAGGCGAAGTCTCAATGGCGTTTTGTTTCTTTTCAAAAAATGGCTACACATTTTTGGATTATTTTTTATTGAATTCAAAAGTTTAATTTTTTTTCCTTTTTCTTTTTCCTTGTTTTGAAAAAAATCCTTTATTCATATTGTTTCATCACTGGCCAATCAGCATGTTGATATACATTGAGTTTAATGTCTATTGAAAATCTAATTATTCGTGATTCGAATCTATTATTCGTGAAATGTTACATAATTTTGATGAAGAAATCTTGGCGCTTCTTAGGTAGCAGTTTCGATTTTATTTCTTTTAGACTATTTTCCGTTTGTTTGTTTTGTGTTTTCGGGAGTGTCAAATGCTATCGTCAATAGACCCGTTCATTTACTGCATGTAATAGCTTCATATACTATATTGTGATATACTAAAATGACGATCCATTTTTATTATGGAAATGTCATTTTATTTGACATAGAATATAGGAATGTCAATAGACGATCGCGAGGGGTCGCTATGTGACAAATAAACAACTAGCGTTAAGGATCATTTTCGTTAGGTTAAAATGACAGAGCAGAGGCGGAATAAGCATTGTTTTGAGAGACCAAAGAAAAAGATATTGAAATAAACTATTATTTTAAAAGAAATTCAGTCCCAGTTGGAGCGCCATTTGAAATAAACTGAATATATTGATGATTTATTCCAACGTAATTCGTTCCGAATTTGTATAAATGGGCGCCAGGAAAAGATTACGCTAATACTATTATACAAGTCAACCTTCAAATCTAATTATAAATAAATTAGTTTCCGGCTACCTGGATCGATGGGTTTCATAGAAATAATCACTATTTTATGCTAATAGATGATTACCCGATCTGCCATCTATACAGAGTGATCGAGGAATCTGAAAAGCAAATATATTTCTATCTTGCTACTTCGTTACTAGAATTGGCTCAATGAGAATCACGTATTCATTTCACAAAACATGGAAATTTATTAAACAATTTTGGAACTTTATAATTTTACACAATATGAAAAACAAAACCTTGGTCATGACCTGTTCCAACCTTATAATGTCGTATTCGCCTTCGCTCGCTCTTGGACCATCTTCATTCTTCTCCGACGTCGCTGTCCTCAGGTCCAGATACCATCTTCTCTCTTCTTTTCTTGCAGAAGCACACTTCAATCACCGTTCATCACTGTTTCCGAAGTTAATAAAGTCTCGTTAATAAAATTCGTTCGCCAATTTACGAATTCCAAGTTCATCCCACGCGAATGCTGAATACTCAACGATCAATAAACGATCTGCTGTTAGCAATCCAGTCCAGTTACTGATAACTTCGCCTAAGCCCTCAATGTCCTTCTAACTCGTTCATTTGAAATATTTTTTAAGTTTTACTGTCCACACATAGCATTCAAATTCAAAGTTCTACCAATATCTACTCCCTAGTAGATGCTTACAAGTTTAAAAAAAAAAAACTCCTAACATTAATTGTGCACGATCCGTTCAACACCGCGGCATCAGTCAGAATGAATGCCTATCGTATTCTTTCAACCCTGCAAAACTCGGTCCATCTTTTCGATTGTTTATTTACAGACAACATTTGATGTACTTGCCAATCCCTACCTGCCATGCCGTACCTAGCCAATCCCTAAATTTGTTACAAAATGAACTAGCCGTCTTCACGACTGTCACTGCTTTTTCGGCCAATCCCTGAATTCTATACAAAATGAACTAGCCGCCTCCGCGATTGTCACTGCATGAAGATTGTTGACCTTGACGACGGCTCCCTTACCGTTGCTATGCTGGAATATTCACCTACATTTATCCCTATAATTTATGCTGTTTATAATAAATATTGTACCATATTATGTCTCACATATTAGTATGTCACAATATAAAATTTGGATGCTTCCGAGTTTTTAGAAGAACATTCATTCGCTAGAGAAACGCGGAGATGAGCGGGTCGGCTCTTGATATATTTTACTAGATCGAGGAAAGACTGTAATTGACAGCTGTATAAAATTAACTATCGTTTTATTAGGGTATCGGAACTTATCGTTATATTAGGATAGAGCGTTCTTGTAGGAAGTAAAATTCGTGTCTAGGCGTCCACCCGTGACGCAAGTAAGGGAAGTGACGGATTATAATAGTATCTCCGGGAGAATTTGGAACCAGATCACGGAAATTAGGCGAGAACTTTATCCAGAAGCAGGATTCTGCTGCGTCGACGGAGAAGGTTCTGCGGGGCGCCATCGAACGAAGAAGTGGAGAGCGCGCGAAGACCCACGAATGAATAACAAGGTAACAACTATTGAAATAAAGAGAAAACTGATCATGACCCAAGATGAATTCATTTTGATTATCAATATAATAAATTTCAATTTGTTAAGTTGAAAGAAAGCTGATTATCATTGTTCGTTACGTGCAATCCAGCATTTTAATAAGATTTTCAGATTCCTCACCATTCCGTATGGATTGAATAGCAGTTGTGGCAGAGTAAATAGCAACAAGTATGAACTTCGAACCCCAATCAACTAAGCTAGCAAAACATAATTTTGGAAGAAGAGAGATTTAAATTACGCACGAATCATTAGGTTTCAAGTGTGACCTTTTTCTGGCGCCCAAATTACATTTATTAATAATAATTATGTTTCAAAATTTTCCTCCAAATGGGGCTTGTGTTTAAATAGAAAGACGGGGCTTGTTTCAAATTGACACCAGTCAACGTCGGGTATGTTTCAATATATGCTTCATCTACTGATGATGGCGTTTTTTTTCCTGAAAAAAAAAACAACAACAACTGAGATCCTGGGCCAAATTACAAGTCAGCTAGTGGGGTTCCTCCTTCAGATATCTCACACCAGCGGGACTCCGCTCCAGCCGGAACATGCTCTAAGCTTCCGACCGGTCTCAAGGCATGTGTGGTAGTATAGTGCATGTAAGTGCAAATTAGGGGAGAGGATACGACGAGGAAGGAAAAGAAAGACCGCTCGAGATTCTAGTCTCGTTTGTTAGGGTACTGCTCTGGCATTCGCCTGGTGTTGATCGAAGAAACCACGGACAACTACCGAGCAGAGCAGCCGGCCGCTAGAATTCTCCTACAGACAGTGACTGAATTCGACGTTAGTGTCGAAAATCCGCCACCGTCTGTCTGGAATCCTAGAACATACTGACTGGAATCTTAAGACTGTCTGGAATCCTAGGATTGTCTGTCTGCAATCCTAGGACTGTCTGTATGAAATAGGACCGTCTATCTGCAATCATAGGATCTTCTGTCTGGAATCCTAGGACCGTCTGGAATCCGAGGACCGTCTGGAATCCTAGGACCGTCTGGAATCCTAGACCGTCTGGAATCCTAGACCGTCTGGAATCCTAGACCGTCTGGAATCCTAGGACCGTCTGTCTGGAATCCTAGGACCGTCTGTCTGGAATCCTAGGACCGTCTGTCTGGAATCCTAGGACCGTCTGCCTGGAATCCTAGGACCGTCTGCCTGGACTCCTAGGACCGTCTGCCTGGACTCCTAGGACCGTCTCCCTGGAATCCTAGGACTGTCTTTCAGGAACCTTAGGACCGCCTGCCTTGAATCCTAGAAGCGTCTGCCTGCAATACCGTCTGTCTGGTACCCCGGTCAGACACAGCGGCGGTGCTGCCTCCGAGGCGGCGGTATGCTGAGTGAGTGCTGGAGGAGCTCGTGGGCGCAGGGCGCGGAGGGGCGGCGGGCGCGGCCGCGCGGCGCTCCGGCTGCTGGAATTGGAGGCGGCGCGAGGCGTCCCCGCCCCCCAATTACCTCCCTGCCCCCTTCCCCTCCCCCGGCGAGCGCTCGCCGCGCCGCACGCAGCTTCCGGCGGCTCCTCCAGACGGCGCCGGCGGTAAAGGGCCTTGAGTGCAGCGGCACTCGACTGCTCCGCTGGCGGCGATAGGCCGCTCCAGCTCATAGCGGCTGTGGGCATGTTACACATTTCTCAGCTCTGTGAAACCCGCCACTAAATTATATCTGCCAAAATGAAGTGCCCAATATATATATATATATATATATATATATATATATATATATATATATATATATATATATATATGGGGAAATAATGAAATTTCGAAAATAAGCTCATAAGTCAATTGTAAGCATATTTGTCCAATAAACTCCTTCGAGATTTCAAATGTCTCAACCGCAATAAGATGAAAATTTGAGCTGAGAAACGGGTTTCTATGCAAAAATTTGCATTTCAGAAACTTGTAAACACTACTGAAACATGTAAATTGTATATTATGTATTAACGAAATGAATATATTTGTTCGCAAAGAAAAATTAACACAAAAATAATGAATATGTGTATAAAAAAGTCAGAGGTGGTAAGTGGTTATGCGCCAATTTTTACGAGTGTATTTTGATCTATATATCAAAATAAATAGTATACTATAGGAAACGTTTTTAAGGAAAAATTTGAGCCATTTTTGTGATAATTTTTAAAATTCTTTAGGGGCTTCATGCTGGGTACTCCCCAGATTAAAAAAATTAATTTTGAATTTGTAGAACTTTCTCGGAAATTTTTGGAAAAAAAAATCCGTATCTCCCGAAACGTACATTGAATTAAAATCTCAACATCAATAATTTGCAGCATTACATAACTAACTCTATGCTTCATATACATTCGCATATACTACAAACACATGAAATAAAATGCTGTTTAACAAATACAAGAGATATTAACAAAAATGAACTATTATTTTTTTCTTTTAATTAATAATGGATGCTGCATTACTTTCGAAGAAGACCAAGACATTAGCAAAAAAGAAATCATTAACTTCCAAAGAATATGTGAGACCATTCGACGATCTCTTTAAGGAAAAACTAGAAAAGAAACGTAAATAAAATTTTATAAAGTTATGGTCATTCAGACGCCATTGTACAATTCGGAAATCTTGACACATAAAGAAAATGATCACAGGTATATTTATTAATTTATTTTATTTTTTATTTATTTTATTTATTTATTTTATGTCAAAATAACAGTTAAAACAGCGTATGACGTGCAATGGGAAGAAGTGAATTCTGTGCACATTTTCAAAATTCTGTGATTCCTATACTAAGTCACATACTACATGAATTTTGAATTAAAAAAAGCTCCCATGTAATAAAATCTATTTTCAAGGTTAAATAAGCAATAAATTTTCAAACATCATAAATGACATTTCTTTGATCAGTAAAAGGTTACCCGCTATATTATTACCTTAAGAATGACAAAATAAGGCGAGAATTAGGTGTGCAACCAATAACTGAAATTGCAACAAATTACAAAAGAAAAAGGAAGGAACATGTAAAGTGTCAGAAGAATACCCAAGAAGATCCTGAATTACAGACCTTCCGGAAAAAGAAATGCTGGTCAACTGAGGACAAGATGGTTAAGCCGGAACAATCAAACATGCCTAATTCAGGAAATGCGGAAGAAGGAGAAAATGAATAATTTGCCTCGTTCCGACTGGGAAACAGTGATGTCACTAATAACAGCGAGGTGGCTTATCAAATTGTCCAGATAGCTTCATTCGTCATATTTCATATATCTGCTTCCCTCATAAGATCCATGAAATTGTTTCTGAAGATAGGCATAGCTTATTCAAACCCACACATTTAGGCTACTCTTAATTTTAAAACTAATGTATGTTAATGGAAGTGTAGTCAATATCTGATCACAACACGAACCCATTTCGCAGATATAAAACGATTCGAACTAATGCATTTGACATACAGCCACTACGTAAGCCTTGAACCACGAGCACAAATATACCATACTATATTATACTTTCAATATTTCATTCCTGTATACACTTCACTTAATCTCTGAAACATTTGATTTTGTCAAGATAAACGCATTGCATATGCAATATTCTTGTCGTGATATAATTGTACATGACGTCATTAAAGACCGAATTTTGAAGACCACGTTTTATCACGAAAATTATGCTTCTTAGAACTACAATGCTTCAGCCTTGTTTGCTGAAGTCGTCAGAATTGTCTGCAGCTTTGAAGCTTCATGTAAAGTACCTCCAAAAATTAGAATATCCATTTAAAATTTAAGAGACTGTGACAGCAGTCAGATCGATCGAGGAATATCGATTTTGGAGAAAATTCTACTTAGGAGGTAGCTACTAGCGTTGTACACGGCAGGTGGGCGAATAGATTTTTTGCCGTAGTCCAATTCTTCGATGTTATGGAATAAAAAAACCTTAATTATAACTACACAATTTTCTATATGCTACATTAAATAGCATACACTTCCCACTTAAAGGCGTGGTAACTTGGTGTATTCTAGGAATTGTCGGATCCCCTGGGTTCCCTAGACTTCCCCATGGGACCAAGAAGTTCATTTTCTGCATTTACTGCCAGCTAAATTGCTCCATCGTAATTTACAAATTGTGTGTAAATCTTAATAGAGCATCTGAGAGCAATTAACGAGATAGTCAGTAAATCTCCCCGAGACATGATCCCCAACGTCTTGAGGGCACTGACTGTTGATCGTGGCATAGCCCCAGAGGTTCCAACCACCACAGGCAGGATTCTGGCGTTGGGCACTCCATGAAGTTGGGCTGCCAGGGGAATGACTGGTTGGTACTTTACCACTTTTTCCTCCCCTGCTTTTAGAAGGTTAGACCCATCCTCGTGGCGGACAGTCACATCGACCACATGGACCCCCTCCCGGCTTTTTATTACCAGGTCAGGTTTGAGTCTAACCCCTTCGGCAACGGAGAAAGTGGCTTCCGTAGACACCACAGTGTCTGATTTCCGGAGCATCTTCCCCTCTATAAAGTTCTTTATCTCGTCATGACGCTTTATTCTAGCTGGTTTCGTAAAAATGCATTGGCCGAGGATGTGATTCATAGTTTCTACCGCTGTATTGCACTTCCTGCAGTATACATCCTCTCTGGACCTTCCTCTACTAAGAGTAGTTTTATTGGCAGCGGTATTTGATCTCAATTGGAGAGCAGTGATAAAAAGACCAGGTTTCAGAAGATTATAGTCTTTCAAAAAGGCATTTCCAATCGGATCGTTTATATGCGCCTTAACCGCTCTCCCTTGGGATCCCAGCTTCTCCCAGGCGGCTATCTCGTGATCGGCGCATTTCTTCTTATAAGATCTTAAATCTTGTTCGGTATAGGGCATGTTGAGTCTCAATGCTTTGGCGGTTTTAAATGTC
Source organism: Teleogryllus occipitalis (assembly GCA_011170035.1). Taxonomy (NCBI): domain Eukaryota; kingdom Metazoa; phylum Arthropoda; class Insecta; order Orthoptera; family Gryllidae; genus Teleogryllus; species Teleogryllus occipitalis. The sequence continues at coordinate 152,881 of BLKR01001702.1, read as the reverse complement.
CGTTGGTAGAAACTCGGACAGGAGCTCAGCCATCTGCAAATGGGATCTGCAGATTTCTCTAGTCGTAACCCTAGGTTCAGCGCTACCCTAGGAACGTGTTGGGCGAGCCGCAGTAATCCCAGTCCTCCATCTCTCTTGGCCAGGTAAAATAAGCCATCTGCAGTACTCATATGCAGGTGTAGGAACTGTTTGACTGCCACTCTGATTTCACAATCCGCTTCCCTGAGCATCGACATAGATGGCATCGATAAAACTAATTGGTAGAGGTAATGTGGCATTATGTAGGTGTGAAGTAATGCCAATTTCTGAGTGGGCTTTAAATGCGCCTTCTGTAGCCTCGTCACTGCTTCCATCAAATTCGATATGGATGCTTTACATGGGAAGCCGTTCCAGATAGAGTAGTTCACTCCCAAGTATGTTATGGTATGATCATCACTGACCAGAGGAATTCTCTCCCCCAACCTTTCCAGACAAGGGTCTTCAATGAACCAGGATCGTTCAAAGGTTGTAATTTGGAATGATGAGCACTTCGCGACTGACAATGTCATTCCGAGGGCCCCAAGATATTCCACCACAATATCAACCAATTCTTGAGCTCGTGGGGTATCTTTTGCTAACAGCACCAGATCATCAGCAAATGCTAATACGGATACACTCCTTTCCAATAGCGGATATCCCGACATGTTATCCAATTTCTCAAGCAAGCACTCCATAATGAGGTTAAAAAGGAGTGGGGACAAGGGGTCCCCCTGTTTAACTCCTCTACGAATTGGCACCTCAATGCCTTTCGAAGGGTGCTGAATGACTGTGGAAACTTCGGTATAAGAGTCCATTACCAAATTGGTAAAGGCGTCGGGGATCCCTTTCCTGGATAGAGCCCACCGAATCGCCGCGTGAGGAACAGTGTCAAATGCTTTAGATATGTCTAGCACAGCGCCGCCACCACCCTCTACTTTTTTCATGTCACTGACTGCTTCGTGAAGAATTTGAACGTTGGCGAAACAGCCAGGTTCAGGAATAAACCCCTTTTGCCGTGGATTGAACGTCACCACGGATCGAATGCGTTTGTCCATAATGCCCCAAAAGATTCTGCACAGCAGGGAACTAATTGTGATTGGGCGATAGTTAGTGACAAACTTATTATCCTTACCCTCTTTTGGTATAAGGATGGTGCGATTTGCTTTCCACCCAGAAGGCACAAAACCAGTGTATAAAATTTGGGTGTACAATAGGGACAATATTTCAATTTTTGCTCCTGAAGATATATTGCTAACTTTTATCTTATCTGGTCCTGGAGCTGTGGCATTTTTCATCCCAGCCAGCCGACTTTTAATTTCGGCAACTTGCACCGCGTATAGAATTGTGTCTGGGTCCATTTCAGGTGTCGAAAATTTATCATCCTCTCTTAATTCGGAAAGCCGAATTGGGGGCGTATTACCCCAAATGGATTTGTACAGGTCATTAACCTCATCCCTGTTAAGGGGCTGTTGGTCGACACTAGTACAGTCAATGCCCGTTCTAATGCACTTTGCCAAAAGCGCTGGATCATTCTTGAAAAGATCCTGCGCCCTAGCATAAGAGTAGCGCTTCCTGGCGCGTTTGCCTCCATGCCTACGGGGCTTTTTAGGCCTGGTGGTGGTGGTGGGTACAGAGGAGCCCCCCAAAATCTCTACCAACCTGGCATAGGTCTCGTTCAATTGGTCCTGGGATTGAATATTTCTTTTGAGTTCATTTCCCACCTCAAAGAGTTCTTGATCTATATTAGTTTGAGAAATACCCCATGTTCCTATCCATGTTGAAATGTTTTCCTTCCAGTTAGGTGTGGCATCTAGTGTGGCCCTGTTAAGACTAGTTTCAGTAGTTGCGTCCCCGGGCGTCATAGCAGCCGGGGACTCAATAAAAGTTTGGTCCCATCCTAACCGACCAGCGGTGTCAGAACGGGCCGTGTCAATAACACATAAAACAGAATCAAAGAGGACGGGCACACCCGAAAGCTCCTGATTCATCTCTGAAACTGTAGCGGCCTCCTCGTAAGGGAATCGCCCCCTATCTGCTTCTGGGGAGGTAATGTCTACTTTTGCAAGTTCCTCTGGGTCACTGTCTGTGGGCCGACTTTTTGGAAGGGAATCAACACGAGGCTGTTTGCTTATCTCTACCTGTAAAGACGTTTAGGCCCCCTTTGGAAGAGTGTCAGAACAGGGGATCACCGACTTTCTTCTTGTCTTGAGGTTAGGCCTTCGATACAGGGGAGAAGAAGAAATCAGCATAGGAATTTGGCTCACTGGAGTTTTCGGAGGGCTAATAACCCTGGGAGGCGATGCGATAACAGCAGCACTAGTAGAAGGTCTAACTGAATCATCGGACCTATTAGAGGAAATTATTTACTACATATAGGGGCCAGAATTATCCATTTGATTGGTGTCGGGTACCCACAATACGAGTTTTTATGTCGGAAAATTGCCTTGTTCCGCTTCAATATTACAATAATTTATATTACCGAAGTAGTTTGTGAAAAAGTAATAAGTAGGAAGACGTTATTTATATATCGTGACTATTGATGGTATATATAATGAATTTTGTTCCCTATGTTGTTTTCAATTCTTCTTCAATGAATAAATTTATTTTCGCAGACTCGTTCATAGATCATTCAATGTAATAATGTTGGCACAAACCATCAGACACACAGACAGACAGGCATTTGAAATTTATTCTCGGTAAGATCTATGACGATATTTACTGTCGGATTTTGTTATTTGATGCAAAGAGTTTCTTTAGTTAGCCTGGAGTGCTATTTTGGGTCTTTGTTTAATATGGTTTAATTAAGGTCTAAAAAAGAGTAATAAGTGATTACAATTGTTTAATAAAAAGTATGCTGTGGATGTCTGCCTCAAATTAATGGACCTTACAAGAATCAAAAATATGATCAGTCACGTGAAAATATAAATATGAAACGTCAGCTCGGTCGACTGCGACGCGGCTCGTCCCGGACAGCCAATTAACAAAATCTGGTGTAATTTATCACAATAGTACAATATGAGACGATAATGTAATGAAGGGTATTAATACACGAGTGTGGCATTACGACACGAGGGAGCGAACGATGGGAGTAGAAAAATGTTGCTTATAATTTGAGTTATTTCAACGTCTTTGGGTGTGAATAATAAATTCAAACCATACACTGGAAAAAATTGGAAATATTTCTTGTACTAGGATAATATTTTTTTCTACTCCTATTGTATATTTCTGCCATTTGAGGGCGCAACACGTTGCATAATAATACTCATTACAATACAAATTTCATTATGATACAGGTTCTTCAACAATCACAGTGACCAATCACACAAGTATTGACACTTGATTAACCGTTGAGAATCGTTGTAGTAAATACACGAGTAAATATATCGTTCAATTGTGTACATTAAAATTACATTTAATATTATTTACTTTGTCAGTTTTCATTTATTTTATTATTAGTCATTTTTACGTGGAATAATATTAAAAATAAATTGAATCGTAATTTCACTTTGATACTATTTGACAAGGGCAGTGGTAGCGGGAGGGAACATTTGACTGACCTTAAGATCAGAACGTAAGTCATTTTGTGTTATATGTTGCTGCCATGTGATTGCCCTTGAAAACCGGACGATTCTTTAATTTAAATGTCCAGTGAATCAGAGGTTGAGTTGGCACTATAAGAGAAAAAGCAAAATGATGACTTTGGAATTGTTGCAGCAACTTATGTATTCTCTTCCAGGCGGACTGGCAAACCAAAACCATCTGCGGCAGGTAGGGTATCTGCCCGCTAGGTTGCCTTGGCTGAATCGTGCCTGTCAACTGCCACGAAACGATTCAATGTAAAAGTTTAATTTATAAAAGTCGTAGAAAAAAGTACCTTATGAAATTCGATGTAATGGATATTTACACACTCGCTTTATTAATACACTCGCGTGAAGTTTACGATACACGCTCGTATCATATCACACTCCTGTATTAATACCATCATTATATCATCGTTTCATAATGTACTATTGTTGCATTATGATGCTACAAAGATACATCGGACTTTATTAGACAATGAAAATGTAAGAGGATTTGTCAATTAATACAAATATTGATGCCAAAAAGTTGATATTTTTTCGTTTACGGAAGCAGAAACTAAATAATATTTTTTTGGTTAAATGAATGCACATATTTATTACTAGTTTTAACAAATTCTACAAATCGTTAAAAATATCAATGAAATGAAAATTTAAGGAGTGGGCTGCGGAACCTCCCCCTTCCTTGCAGTGACCGGAATCTTTTATTTTATTGTATTACTAGGGTTAATGAACCTTTTTACCAAATAAACCATCAATACAGAAAATGTGCATATTTATAGAAATTTCAATTATCATAATGATTTAGTTGAATGTCTTTCTGGATGCATAGGACAATGTTCGATGAGTTAACTTCAGTGAGTCCCAGAAATGAATGGCTATTGTAAGACGCGGATCTCCAATATATTATTTAGAGTTGGTTCCTACGTCGTTGACTCAAAACGCCTCTGAATACGATGTCTCTCACCAAACCAGTGCTGAGTGAGAGATTTTAATCTCAAGCCCGAACTGGAACCCAACGTTGCGCCTTTCTCTTCTCCAAGTTTCAAAGCATTCAACTTCCATTCATTTAAATCGAATTATTCAAATTCTCAAAAAATCGAATTATTGGAGAGGGAGTTAAAGCAAAGGAGCCGCTCATTTAAAAAGTTTTGACATTTGCTTCATTGATTGCTAGTAATTACGGGCGCGTCAACAACTATGGTCATTAGGCCCGTAAGTGTAGTACGTGTTTTTGCTCGGGAGGTGCCGTTGGACTTCCCCCCTGGATGGCCAGATCCGGCGCCGACCTACCGTCGGCTAACTGGGTTTTCCCCAACCAGGTATCTCCCACCAGCGGGGCACCGCCCAACTGGGAAAAGTTCTAAGTCCTGACCGGTCTCCCGGCGTATGTGGTAGTGTGGTGCATGTTAGTGTAAGTGTGCGTGTAAGGGCTGAGTACAGGACAAGGAAGAGGAAGGAAAGATCGCGGGCGCTCCGTAGCCCGTTTGTTAGGGTACTGCTTTGGCTTTCCCCTGGTGTTGATCGGAGAAACCAAGGAAAACTACCGTTCAGAGCAGTCGGCCGCTAGAATTCTCCTTCAGACAGCGACTGAATTCGGTCTAGGTGAAAAGCTAATGTCGAAAATCCTATGGCCGTGGGGACTCGAACCTAGGACTTCCCGGTCAGAGGTGCTCCAGTGACATCAGTTGATCACTGACATCAGTTGAGCCACCGCTCCCGGTTTGACATTTGCTCTACGGTTCAAAAGACTAATACAAATTAAATGTATTAGTAATTGTGTGTAAAGTGTAATTGTCCATCCTAGAAATGAAAATTGCGTGCATAAAATTACTTTCACGAAAGACGTCATTACATATTACTAGATTAAATTGAACTGAAAGCTGCAATCCGATATGGAGTTGTAGAGTAAACTATAAGAAAAACAAGAGAAACATTTGTCTCAATGTTATTAAATCCATTACAGTATCAATGGACGCTTTGCCCACAGTTTTATCGTATTAATGCTAACACAACAAAATAGTCAGAAATGGCCTTCAGAACCTTCTGGATGGGTATGAATACAACCTAAGATAACAGTTATCAGAATTGTGTCACTTTACATGTATGAAACTTTCAAACCACACCACAATTCAACCAAATCATTTATCAAATACTTAACGTTAGAATGGCATGACTTAATTCGATTCTTGGCGTATTTATTTGCTGAATTATTTTGATTTTAATTTGAAGAAATTATGTCCCCAATTTCAAGTTGCATTCGATTAACATAAAAGAGGAACAATGACAAAGTATAACTTGCACATTTTTCATATCCAATTTCTCTGTGCGGTTTAGGCGATAGTCTTGTTTACAGGCAGATGATGGCTCGTACAAATATAGAGCAGACAGATTACATGTTTAAAATGCTTTCAAAGGAGTTACTTTTTGGACGTTATCGCTAGTTCTCTGATGGTTCCAACCGCTGTTTCATCTGGCTCCATGCATTGAGCGATAGACACCGCGGGAGTGGCAAAAACAGAGTGTTGTCCATATCGTAAATGGAAGGGTATTATCTTACAGGAAAATGCTCTGGAAAGCTTCGCCATGAAGAGAAGCAAATGAAGTTTCATAATCTGGTTAACTCTGTCGCTGTACCTTCAAAATATCTTCACTTCTCAAGTTAGGCGAGAATCATACCAGATTGTTGCTCACGTTTTAAGTTCGCAGTTACTAATTTATTGATTGATTTTTTCGTGTTTCCGGACACGTCAACTACTTTGGTCATTAGTCCCGTTAGCGTAGTGCATGTTTTTCAAGGGAAATGGCGGTGATCTTCTCTCGCTGGATGGCGAGATCCGGCGCCGACCTAACGTCGGCTAGTGGGGTTTCCCCCTAACCAGGACTCTCCCACCAGCGGGGCACCGCCACATCCGGGACAAATTTAAGCTCCCGACCGGTCTCCCGGAATATGTGGTATTGTAGTGCATGTTAGTGTGAGTGTGTGTGTGTGTGTGTAAGGGGTGTGTGTAAGGGGAGAGGATAGGACAAGGAAGAGAAACGACAGATCACGCGCGGTCCGTGGCTCCATTTGGTAGGGTACTGCTCCGGAATTCACCTGGTGTTGATCGGAGAAACCACAGAAAACTACCTATCAGAGCAGCCGGTCGGTAGAATTCTCCTCCAGACAGCGACTGAATTCGACCTAGCTGAAAAGCTAGTGTCGAAAATCCTGCCGCCACCAGAATTCGAACCTAGGACTTCCCGGTCAGAGGCGCTGCAGTGACGTCAGTTGATGCACTGAGCTACCGGTTTCACAGTTACAGAGACGCCAGTTCGCACAGTTCAGACCTGACGGGATCGTTTTCTCTCATCACGGCCCAGAGCCTGTCCACTGAATTCCATCCAAGTTCGCATTGCCCTCTAGACCGTTGCAAAGGTAGGTAGCGCACCATGTTGCAACCCAGATGGTGGCCAATTCACAACACGGTTACTCCTCCTTCAGAATCACAATGATTCGCCCTCTCTTAAAATCCCGAAGTCTACTTAACTGGAGAAAAAAGATATTGAACGTGACTAAGCGTAAAGGATTGCATTTGTAATTGGATCCTTTCTATTTCAGACGTCTAACACCATTCAGTCAATCTTCGAATCCAAGGTGCCCGCTAAAAGAATTCTTACTCTTTTTTTGGGAAGTAGGGTGAAAGCATCGGTAGAGACCGCAGTAAAGAATATTTTCGTAGTTTCTCAAAAATGCTTGAGCTCGATACTAAATTCGTTAAATTGTTAAAATCAATGGACAACTAGAATACATATTTCTTAATAGATTACGTGCCTTAAAATGGTCAATTTTTAATTTATTGTATTTTTACTTATTTATTAATTTATTTTCGAATGCTGATATTGTTCCAGTAGTGGTAACTTGAAATTGATAAAAATTGGTGATGGCCAGATACTCGACTCAGTAAAGGGCAAACAATATTATATCTCCTGAACGTACTTGAGACTAAATAAGAACCGGTTCGTGTTTTTTCTTGTTTCTGTTCTTCTTCTTCTTCTTCTTCTTCTTCTTCTTCTTCTTCTTCTCTCCACACGGGTTTGGAAATCCAATGTTTCAGATTATTCTTTAAATATAAAATTAGGAAAAAATATATCTTCTTTTAATCTTCACCTCTAGAAGCATAAACTCAAGCTCCAGCGTTTGCAAGTGGATAGCTGTCCATGTTTATTTTTCAAATTTTGTTCTTGACCTGACCACTACTGACACAGAGGGCACTACAGGTCACTGCCGTTACCCTGTTTACTTCAAAAACTTGTTCTTCTTTATGTCAGACTAAACCATACTCAAAAAGAAAAAAAATGCCAGCGTCATATTTTCAGATGTTTAATGTACTAACCATGGAAAAGCGTAGTTTCAACACATAGCTCGCTGATATTCACCAACAGCCTCCATTTATCAAGTGGCTAAGTCTTACGTTTCATGTAATGTAACCCTGATGGCTGTGACTGCGCAGGGCAGGCTGCAGGGGCAGAGGCGTGGACAGGCGTGGCGGGGGGAGGGGGGTAGAGGCTGGCGCCCGCCGCGTGGACCAGACCATACCTGAGCCACCGCCCTGTGGGAAGGCAGATAATTTGTCACACTTGAGTCGGCTTTCCCATCGTGTCACTGTATACCCATGGGGACGGGCGGCGCGGCACGGCGCTCGCGCGGGCTCGGGGGGTGGGGCTCGGGTTTCCGAAGCCCCGTGCGCGCCCCGCCGCCCCCGCCGCCGCTCCCGCCGCCGTCCCCGCCCCCGCCCCCGCCCCCGCCCCCGCCCATGCCGCCGCCCACGGCACCGCCCCCGCCGCCCCCGCCGCCGCTCCGCCGCCGCCCCGCCGCCGCTCCCGCCGCCGTCCCCGCCCCCGCCGCCGCCCCCGCCGCCGCCGCCGCTGCCCCCGCCGCCGCACCGGCCGCCGCTGCCCCCGCTGCCACCGCCGCCGTCGCCGTCGTCGCCGCCGCCGCCCCCTCTGCCACCGCCGTCACCGCCGCCGCCGCCTCCGCCGCCACGGCCGCCACCGCCGCCACCGCCGCCACGGCCGCCACCGCCGCCACCGCCGCCGTCGTTGTCGTTGTCGCCGCCGCCCCCTCTGTCGCCACCATCGCCAAGCCCCAGGCCGCTCCGCTCCGCTCGGCGAGGGCTCCGTCGGGGTGACCACGCAGGCGGCCGGCCAAGTCCGGGTGACCAGGAGCCGCCAGCTCACTAGACGGCCCGGTGCCAACGCTCTCGCACGTTGCACGCGTTCATGCAGGTTTCACCAATCCAACTCACCACGTACCACCTGACACAGCGGTTTCTCATTCACTACTTTTTTCTTTTAATTCTGTACTTATAGGTGTTTACACTGTTTCTAAAGCTTACATGACTAGCCATCCCTCGACTAGAGCTGCGGCCCCTTCGGTGCAAGCCCCTTTACCTATTCGTTGGGACGCTTAACACTCGCTCATTAAACTAACTCTACATTAAAAATTCACAAAAGAAGATACTAGTACAAAATATACATTTTTGAGAACTACTACACTACAGACAGCTATCCTCTTAGCTCCATACTTCCATTTATTGAGTTTTACGTATTTCTTAACCATATAGCTACCCTTTTTCCAGCTTAAGAAATTTTACGAGAGAACATGAAAATAACTAGGTAATACATTTGAACTATGAGCTACGTATGTCTAATTCTACCAATTGCAATTTAATACAGGGATATTAAACTGTGTATTGGTCAGCCCGAGCGGCCTCTTCTTTCTGAGGGGCGCGGGGGACAACCCAGTCCACCAGTCATCCTTCTACTCACCTTCTGTTTTTGAGCAGCTGAGCCTTGCTACTTGCGCTTCGAAGTGCGTGTATATGTGTGGGTGCGGTGTCACTGTTTCTGGAGGGGAAGTTCGTTTCAATGCCGAAACATCACCGACATATCGTACTGGGGAAAATATTTCAACGAGACACGGGATTCAACGTAACAATTCTTGGAGCCAAGTTGTGGAACCAGAACGTTCTTTAACGACCTCCCAAATCCTGGTCGACACATTGTTCTATTTTTCTGTAAGATGGCCGATCACGGCGCCTTTATTTTTGGCGCAATGGGATAGGTTATTTTTAAAACCCTGCAAGGCAGGAACTGTAAAGTTGTGGGAAAACAAGAACTGATTACTTAAGTACATACAGAACTTTGCTCTGTTTTTTTATTTATGATGCATAAATCTTGATTGAGAATGCCATGGAGACAAGTATTTCACTTGTATCAGTAGTACAATAGTCGCTGGACTTATTAAAAGTTTACCACTTACGGGATTTCGAAAATCAATGAGGAATTTTTTACTTAAACATAAAAAAATACACATTACAGGTTCAGTTTATAATTTGACACATTTATTACAATATGATGTGAAATGGCAATATGCATCTACATCAAACATAATTCATATGACAAAAGTAGTTGCTTGAAATATCTATTTCTATGATGGTACCTAGGAGTATTTCCGTATTGAACATCCGTGTTAACCAATCTCTCTGTCAGTGATATCCTAGTTATACACACAGTATACATACATAAACACATACCTACACAGTCGTACAAACCCCGCAAATCAGTGATTTACAGAGTTCAAAACCAAATCAAAACTTTGCAGTGTCCTCACCGGTGTCCACCTCCAGTGTCCTCACCTTTGCCATTCTATTCATCTGATTTACAAACTTTACCGTGGAATGAAACGATACATCTATTCTGCAGCTTCTATTTTCACACAAAAAGCGAAAAAGCAAAAGAGAGTGACTTACGGGGGCTTAAAAATAACCGATTCAAATATGTTAGCGATTTAAAATAATTCTCATGTTTACCTTAATTCTCGACTCATTACACATTTTTCCTCGAAACATTCGCGATGTTCATACATTGCTCGCGTTAAGTTTGTTGCTGAGGGTCACTAATAGTTAGTTATGATTCATGGCTCGCGCAATGACTGTGGAGAGGAAATTGCCTCATAACACTTTTCTGTTACGCGTAGGAAACAAGAGGGAGTCATCGATTATAAGTCCTTTAGCGTCTTGATTTGACCCCAACGCAGAAGGTGAATGCCTGTTCCTGAACAGAAGCTTTGAAGAACTTCCTTTTAACTGCATTCACATGAAAATTACTAGTAGGAATTACAGCTCTAAATGGTGTTCTTCAAATGGGACCAGCAAGCTTCACCAATTCATGCGTTTGCAGAAAGGATCTGATGATCTAATTGTAATTCTTCTGAAGCTCTTGATTCTTGCTTGCAAGAATACCAAGGACGATACATATACAGATGTGCCTATACGTTCGAAAAAATTCATAGAATTTAAAAGAAAACTTATATTAGTACCATTATGTGTATAATATCCAGAGTTGCCACGCAATCATATCTTGACAAATGCACAAAACTTTTTAGTCACCTTATTGAACTGAACATCGTTTACAGTTTTTTCAGTTTGTCGAGGTGCTTTAAAGCCGAATGCCAAGTCAAACGTGGAACCTTCGCAAAATGTATTTGTTCAGGGTGATGTTCACAGATTGTTTTCAGACGGCGCTGCAGCGGTTTTCTTAAGAATAGAGTTCTTTAAGAAAAATATTAATGACTTCAATATTGAAGTTGTAGGAAAACGCCAAAAAAAGTAAAGCAAACATTTAGAGGCGTTTTGGAGAAACTTTTGAAAATGTTATTGAGACTTCATGCAAAGTAACCTTAAAAATCAAAATTTCCGTTTCAAATGCAAGGGCACAAAACATCAGTCAGATCTATCAGAGAATATCAATTTCGGTAAAAAAAATTCTGCCTTCAGTTAAGTCGCTAGCATTGGTCACAGAAAGACAGAGAGCCTCAATTCGCCTCAATCGAATCATTTCGCCTCAATCGAATGATCAAGAAAATTTACAGGGCCTTAATTAAAGGACTAGTTGAGAAGAACAATTTTAATTCGAAGAAAAAATTCTTCAATATTGTAATTGTAGGAAAACGCTGAAAAACTCAAACATTAGTAATTAATTTTGGGAAAAAATGTTTCAAATCGTCCAGGGTGTTGTTCGCAGTCAGAGAGACAGAAAGGCTGATGGATGTTTTGAAAAAAAAAACAAACTTTTCCTATATAAGGGACCACAAAACGTATTTCCGTTGAAACCTCGAAATCTATTTTCCGCAGCATTATATAACTTTCTTTATGTATACGTACGTGTTCGATAAATTGAAAATCGCTACAGATTTACCTCTCGTTGATTGAGTGATTGATTTTTTCGTGTTTCCGGGCGCGTCAACTGCTTAGGTCATTAGTCCCGTGAGTGTAGTGAATGTTTTTTTTCTCGTGAGATGGCGGTGATCTTCCCCCGCTGGATGGCGAGATCCGGCGCCGACCTACCGTCAGCTAGTGGGGTTTCCCCCTAACCAGGACTCTCCCACCAACGGGGCACCGCCCCAGTCGGGACAAGCTCTAAGCTCCCGACCGGTCTCCCGGAATATGTGGTAGTGTAGTGCATGTTAGTGTAAGTGTGTGTGTAAGGGGAGAGGTTAGGACAAGGAAGAGGTAGGAAAGATCGCGCGCTGTCCGTGCCCCGTTTGGTAGGGTACTGCTCCGGCATTCGCCTGGTGTTGATCGGAGAAACCACGGAAAACTACCGATCAGAGCAGCCGGCCGCTAGAATTCTCCTCCAGACAGCAGCTGAATTCGACCTAGCTGAAAAGCTAGTGTCGAAAATCCTGCCGCCGTCAGGACTCGAACCTAGGACCTCCCGGTTAGAGGCGCTGCAGTGACATCAGTTGATGCACTGAGCTACCGCTACCGGTTTTACCTCTCGTCATTAAAAAGGATCAAAAAGTATAGGAATCGTTTAATGATGTATTCAAAGAAATGGCAGGGGAAAAGAAACTATGGAGAAACAAAGGAGAGACTATGAAAAATTGTGGTTCACTGGATGTTATCGTGATAGACGTGCGACACGATATGTCACGGAGAGAGTGTTAAAAGAAATAAACTAGTGGTGACAAGAATAAAACTAGTGATCCTTGAAGAGCACATATTTTTTAGCATTATTTCTAGCTTTTGCAATTTTCGAAAATTCAAATGGTTCAAGGAAATGTCATTATTTTTTTCAGTGTTCTTTTATTCTATCCGAGGAAAGAGTTTTTTTTGAAAATTTGAAATATTTTTGAGAATAAATTATAAATTATATATTTTTCAAAGGAAAATTGCGCGAAAAGTACTCAATATTTCAAAAAATTGTACAAGTTTTTTTTAAATTCAGGATATATTCTTATATTTTTTTAATTTACTGAATGATAACTTGGGTGGTGTGAAAAATTATGATAAAGTCATAGTTTACGAGTTTTGATATTTTATGAGGCACTTGCGTGGACCATTTACATTAGGGAAAATACTTTCACTAATCACATTCTTCTTCACTACGTAGAATTGAAAATAATGAACACAGAATGTTACTTAATGATGTATTGTGAGCCACTAGATTTGTTCACACATATTTCTCAATCACTTAATTCTTAGGGGTTATTCTTTAGGAAGTTTATATGTTGGCGTAAGTAAAATACGCAATACAATATTTTCTTTGGAAACTAAAAACACCATACAAACACATTTCCGTTATAAAACGATGTGAAAAAATTCATTTGATATTTATCAATACGTGACTAGTAAACAACGAAGGTTTATATTCCATACTACAATATTCTTTCAGTATTACGAAAGATATTCGAACGAAGATATTCGAACGATATTCACTAAAATTAATCTCTGAGCGATATTCACTAAAATTAATCTCTGAAACATGATCTTAAATGGCCGCCACCTTTAAATATTTGAACTCTTCGAAATAAACATAATGTCTATCCAAAATTGATAACCAATATCAATGCTATCCAACTGCCAAATTTTAACAATAAAATGTAGAAAAAATGAACGTAAAATACCAATGTGATCCGCTAGCGTTGTTCACATGCATGTAAACGGTTTCTCTTTAGGAAATTTGAACGCGTTCCCTTAACGGTTTCTCTTTAGGAAACTTGGACGGGTTGCAATAGATTGGTTAGCGAACAGAAACCACACGAACCCATTTCAGTTTTAAAACGCTTCTAACTAATGCACGTTAAATACAGTCACTACGTACAAATGGTAAACTACAAGGACAAATATACCATTCTTTTATTCTTCAAATATGTCACACCTGAGCACTACACTGAATCTCTGAAACATTAACTTCAATGACCGCCATGTTCATTTCCATGCATTTGATCTCGAAAAAATATACACAATGTTTATACACAATTCTAGTCTTAGAATCCCATTACCACGCAGTCCATCTGCCTCTCACCCCTGCCGTGAAAGAAGAGACTGCTCGAATTGACAGCCATTTAATATCCCTGTATATAATTAAAAATAGACAAATATAGCACATAGTTCAAATTTATTACCAAGTTACTTTCATGTAATGCTTTAAAATTCCTTAAACCGTATCCAGATGGTAATGGAATATGTAAAACTTAATAAATGGAAGCAGTTAAGAACTCTAAAACTCAAGAAAGCGTGCGCGGATGATTTTCTCCCTCATACGTCACATATAGTTTTTTTACTGTTTTTTTGACTAAATAAATATCTAAGTATCTAAAGAGGATAGTTAAAGTGTACCATTTTTCTAAAAAATGTAGTGTTCTTTATATTTTAGCTTAGTGTTTTCTTTTGTGTATTTTCAATGTAGTTGGTTCCTTAGCGAGTGCTCAGCAATAAAAGAAGTTGGTAAAGATAATAAAAAAAATACATACGTGTATTTTTTGAAAAATCAAAAGAATACATGAAAATGGTGTTTTTTAGTACATTTATTACTATCTCTACCAAATGTTTAAAGTAAAAATGGAGCAATTTTTCAGAAAATCGTATTTTTAATTATTGCGCGAAAATATTAATATTTTTAATGTACGTGTTATTAATTAAAGTACGAACTGTGTATTGAAGAAATTGAAGCACTGACATAAAAATAAACAAAAGTGATCTTAAATAAAACGATATTCGAAAGTTTATTTCATCATAGGGCTGAATTATAAACTTCGAATCAAAGGGACAGAACCAGAATTCAAGCTACAGAAATGTAGATCCGAGAAGATGCTATGAGATTTCCAGAAAAGAAAGAATTCGAAATCAAACAATTAGGTATATAATGAAACCTGAAAAATCAACCTTCGAGGTGATGGAAACAAAAACACTTCTGTGGTGAGCTACTGCCAAAGAAAGTATAGGAGTACAAATCCGACGAAGGAAGGGGTAGAGGAAGACCTAGGAGATATAGAAGGGAAAGTTAGAGTAATGACAGCTAAAGGGTTAGAGGATGAAGTCTGGAATTATCGAACGGCATCAGCTGTAAACTAGTGTTGCTCCAACAGCACATACTTTCTGACATTATTCCTAAATTTGTAATTTTCAAATATTCAGAGAGTTCAACAAAAATGAGACCCATGCCGTTATTTTAAGCATTAATTCTTCTGTCCGTGGAAAAATTAAAAAAAAATAAGTATTTTCTTTTTTAAATTGCCTACATTTTGCGCCAAATTACACGAACACTACCCATATTGTTTTTTTTAAATTGACTATGAACTTATTTAAAGATCTGTTTTTACGATGCAGATTTCATTAAGAAAAAATCTCTGACTTCAATATTATTATTAGGAGATGCCCTCCAAAAATTGCACTTTTTCAAAAACTTTTCAAAAAATCTGGGAATTCAACAAACATGAGAACTGCACATCGCACCTTAAGCGTCCTTTACGCTATCCGAGGACAAAGTTTGATAAAAAAATGTGGTGCCATTTTTGATAAAATTTTGGAAATGTTTCGAATCTTTGAGTAAAATGCTCTCAAAAATCAAAATATTCGTTTGAAACTCCCAAAGCCTCGAGTTCATTCGGATCGATCGCTGAGTATCAATTTTAAAGAAAAGAGTCTGAAGGTGTAGGAGCCAGCGTTGAGCACAGACGTAGAGACTGACCATCGAACAAACAGACGTTTTACCGTCAATCAATTTTTCGGTATCAAGAACCCACAAAATATGAATTCTTGCTACACCACGTGTTAGAGGATTTTTTCTGTATTTATAATCAGGATTTATCCACGTTTTCGTTAAAAGAATCCGGCAATAGTTAGAGTTTTCTGCCTGAAATTTACCTTTTTCCGATTACATAACTTTCTCTTCTTTCGAAGTACCTTCGTAAGGGCGAGAAGGTAAACAAAATCTCACTTAAATATATATATAATGTTATTGCAGACCTCGTGATGTACGAATGCTAATGTGACATCTTGCGCCAAGACACAGAAAGACGCAAAAAGTTCCGTTTTCCATCTTGAAGATAATACCCTCAGCTGCCACGTTAGAAAAACCCAAGTACATACTTGGGTTTTTCTAACGTGGCCGATGACATCATTTTTACACCTCCTGCCTTATAAACTGAATATTTTTAATAAATTCGCGAACGCCCTTCTCAACGGAGCTCATGGCTCCAGACATGTGCTTACCACTGTTAAAAACATTCATTTTATAAGGCAGGAGGTATAAAAATGACCAAATGTCATCGGTCACGTTAGAAAAACCCAGGTATAGTCACCGTGTTGGGGCGCGGGGTGACGCCTTGCGACGCCTTCTACAATGGAGGCTGGGGCGCGCGCGGTCGCCGCGAATCGAGGGGGCCGTGACTTGCGCTTCGCCTTATGATCCCGTGGAGACGCTCCGCGGCCGGCGAGGGCGCCCTTCAATAGCGTCTAATGGCCTTTGGATTAAGTTTTAATGGTTACGCCGCGACTTGTTTTGTGTCTCTTCCTATGGGGAAAAAGAGAAACGATTCCACTTGATCTATAAGAAACGAGTACGATTATGGACTTATGACCTCCTCAGAAGAGACTTGTAAGCTTATTTGTGAATCTTTAAAGCGAAATGTTCCCTACCCTTTTATACACACAATCTCCTTTTAGTTTTCTTATGACGATTTTTTTTCCGTTCCATGAAGGAAAAAAAGAAAGAAACGAGAGAAAAGACAAGCCGCTCGTAATAAAGCTTGGCCCATAATAAGCTGTCTCGAGTTTTGAAACTTAGCTGGTAAATTACAAGCGAACGCATTGTTCCTTTTTAATAGAAGGTAGCTTTGATAATGGCACGTTAATTACCCCACCAAGCACCCGGCCACTGTGGAAGATAAACCAGATATTAGTACCATCAATCACCAGCGCCTGTGTCACCCGCGCCTGCGCCATGACGAATTATTAAAAGCACAAGAAGAAGATAGCCCCGCGCACGGGCACTCAGGCTGGCGCTTGCCGCCGCAGTCGCCGCCGCCGCCGCCGCCGCCCCGCCCGAAACAAAAGCCGCGCGGTGGAAACAAAAGAGCGTTGAGGGCGCCAGGCGCCACACAAACGCGCCCTATCGTCTCGGATGGATAATAAAAATTCGTTACACGCTTGTTTATTCGTCCTTCCACCACTCACAAAGGAACAAATAATACTTTGTTAATTCCAACGTATCTTAGTATTTACGAAAATTACATCCCTAATCATTTTATATCAATATCATTAACGGAGTAAACAAAAAGACAGCTATATATTCTGAATGCGTAGATTGGATACCATAACGCAGTCTAGCCAGAATACCTAATTTGTATTTTCAGTCTGTAGTTAATTTTATATGAAATTAAGTTGTTTTTACATAGTGTTTTCAAACATATTATAATTGTTCAGAAACGACTTCTGACCGTGTGTTTCGTAGTTATACTACGGTTTTTACAGAGCTGCCTCTCAATTCCACTCAAGGCCCGTCACCACGGTGGCATTATGGCATAGTTTTCGCGTCTTTCTCAGTCGTGCCGCTAGGTGTCGCATGCTCTCGATCTATCAATCAGTGCTGCATATGAAGCGACTCTAGCGGTACGTCCCGAGAAAGACGCGAAAAACCGTGCCATAATGCCACAGTGGTGACGGGCCTTGAGTGGAATTGAGAGGCAGGTCAATAAAAACCGCAGTATAACTTCCTCCTTCGAATACTTTAGAGAAAGTTATCGAAATTTTGATAGAAATACGATTTTAGGGGATTCCCGATACAGAAAAAGCGTTTTTCTCATTACAGAAGGAAATGTTCGATGTCGTACGAGAAATACTAATAAAATGCTTTTTCTGTAATCGATTTGATCTAAATTATTGTTACGATGGCATTTATGGCACAAACCTTTACGTCATCGCCTTTCTTTGCTACGGATAATGTCATTGTTCCCTTTTAACACATGCATTTGACTCATGAAGATAAACACGTGTAGTTAGCTACTGATTGCATTCGAATTAAAGACTGTACAAAAGGGGTAATAAGTAAATATCAAAATATAATTAATAATAATATGTTAAATTTCTCAATCAAAAGTTGCATTGTGTCCAGAAGTAGATGTGATTAACGTATTAGATGTCATTAACAAGATTTATTTATTTATTTATTTATTTATTTATTTATTTATTTATTTATTTATTTATTTATTTATTTATTTATTTATTTATTTTACGTCGAAAAACAGTTCAAACTGCGTATGACGTGCTATGGTGAAAAGTGAAAAGTGTGCACATTTTCAAAATTCTGTGATCCCTACACTAAGTCATATACTACTTAAATAATAATAATAATAATAATAATAATAATAATAATAATAATAATAATAATAATAATAATAAATAAAAAACGCCTCTCAGCGGTCCTCGTGTGGAAGCTCTTGCAGTAGTGCAATTCACTTAGTTCTCAAACATGATTTTTGCTTACAACTAGGAAAATGTAAATTTGTTATTCTCAGAAAATAAAGCCAAATTATATTTGTTAAGACACGATAAGATGCGACTTATACTTTTGGAGAAAATTTTATATAGCATCTAGATTTTTTTTCTCAAACGAAATCTCTTCTAAGAAATTGCGCCTTTAAATAACGCGATTTATTTTCTTTTTCCAAATTTGAGTAGTTTTATCATAATTTCTGGTTAAAATTAATGAAAATTATAAAAAAATCGTAAAAACGGCTCCAATTTTATAATTTTATTTATAGTAAAGGACGCTTGAAGTGGAGCAAGAATAATTTTTGTTGAACTTTTTGATTTTCGAAAATTGTAAAAGAAATATTGCTGTTGCAGTTCCACTAGTTATATAGTTTTACTATCACGTATTTATTGAATAGACTATAAATTCGCCTCTAAATAACCTTCTTCCTTATTTACTATTTCCTTCAACTCTATTTTCTTAACATTAGTCGCTACTTTACTCGTAATTTTTAACTGTTCTTCACTAATAAATCCCTCAGCTTCAGTTATTTGTTAGCAATAATCCTATTACAAACACTTATCTTCCACCTACTTCTCTCTTATCCTGATGAACTGTGTTCCTGTTATGGTTCCCTGCTTTCCTCAATTCAGTTATCCCTAATCATACCACTCATTCAATCCTTTACCTGATTTTATTTAATATCTCTTCCACTTTTTGTATACATTTTCAACCGTCTCTTCTTCTTTTCAGCGTCCTCTATTACATGTTCCCAATCCCGTTTCTCCTTTACACATTTTTATTTCTTTTATCCTCTGTTTTCTTCCTGAGCTTAACAAGTGTTTCGGATAGTGCCACCACAAGAGTTATGCAACGTATCTGAATCGTGACATCATGATTCTTGTTTTGGATATCACTCTCTTGAGGGCTTCATTCTCTTTTCGATCTATCCAATCCCATCGTCAAATATTATAGCCCTAACCAAAGACGTAGATCGCGGTGGATTTCCCAGAGATGGTGAAAAGTGTTTTGTCTTTTCCAAATCCAATGTTCAGAGGCATACCTCTAGAAACATTCTTAAAATTTCTCCTTTTGTATGCTTTTATTTAATTAGCACTTAAACGTCAAATTTGTGTACTTCGAAGTTCCTTAGAAAACCTATTGTAAAAAATCAGATTTAATAGTATCATGTAAAATAGATTCCTTTGAAAGAGTTTAATACAAAGAAATGTTAATTTTCAATAGCAAAAGAATTCTGTGTAGTGTGATTCCGTATAAGCATGTAAATGACAAAAAATCTGTAAAACCATTTTTCTTTAAAATTATTCTTATCTGGTCGCGTTGCTTCTCTAGGACACCCATCTTAACCATCACTTAGACTATTTTTTCTCTGTTTCGTGGGTGTTGTTCAAGTTTTATACAATCTTACACGCCATTAAACCAACATATTTCTCAGTTTCGTGACTGTTCAACTTTTATAGGTTCTTTCACGCCGTTAAACCAACAGTTTCTGTTTCATGGCTGTTGTTCAACTGTTCTAGATTATTGCACGCCATTAAACCATCATTTTTCAGTTTCGTGACTGTTCAAGTTTTATAGATTCTTGCACGCCATTCAACCAATTTTTTTTTTTTTATATTCGTGACTGTTGTTCAACTTTTATAGATTCATGCACTCCATTAAACCAACATTTTTCTCATTTTCGTGGCTATTGTTCAACTTTTATAGATTCTTGCACGCCAATAAACAAACATTTGGCTTGGTTTTCTTCATCTGATCGTCCGTTTCCCTCTCCCGCGTTCGCCCAGCCGCTTGCCCCAACCATTCCAGCGCAAAGCTAGCCGCCGCTCCCAGCCGTCGGCTTTCCGCTCCACGCCGCGCTGTTAAACAAACACCGACAGAGTTCCACCTGCGGTAATAACAGCCACTTACTCGAGGAAGCGAAGTGAAATTGGAATTAAGAACCCAAACGCTACCTCAATAACAGAGAAAAACGTCACGTGTTTGAATTGTCTCTTCTTTGAATGGTGGGTCCCGAGGACAGCAACTACTCTAATTTGCAGGTACGCGCGGAGCATAATGAAACCGATTTCCCGTGTGTCGTAACGACACGCAGTTGACGGGCGCCGTTAACTCGAAATTAATTCTGGTTCAGAGAACACTGCCGTCTCCTTGGTTCTCCTCAATTTGGCGTCGAAAGCGGTTAATTAAGGACGCAGACCATTAGTGCGCCGGCGTCAGGTGGCACTAGTGCGTGCCGGCCGGTGCAGCGCGGAGCGGGACGACGCGGGGCGGGGCGGGGCGGGGCGGGGCGGGGCGACGTCGCGGCGGCGGTGCCAACATCGCCGTCCCCGCCTCCCGCCCACCCCCCGCCGCCAAGGCCGGACATGGCCGGCAGCGACGCGCGGCGGGGCGCGCGGGCGGGGCTGGTCGATGACGTCACGCCCTGCTGGTTCTCTCTCGCGGCGTTCAAATTGCGCGCGTTTCACCCCCACTCCGTCTGGGATTCGGGTGGTGGGGACTATTTGGTTGACATAATTCATTACGGGATGTACTATAACAATTACTGTTCGGTGGAAAAATAATTTTCCGTCAGTATTACTAAATCTAAGATATTTGATGAGAATAATGCAATGTTACAGCGATGTTTATTAATACGATCCCATAGATTCTGGAATGTTCTGATGTTCTTCAAATACGTTGGCGTTGGAAGCAGACGTTTGAGGGGTCCGAAGCTTCAGAGTGCATACCAATGGATTCTGCCCTGATCGCCTGAACTCACATTAAGTTTAATAATTGCTCATGAAGCGACTTCGACCTCTCTTTTCATCCTCACAATCCTCTCCTGTCGTAAGTAGAATTCGTTCCTTGGCTTCTGGGGACTTTTGAAACAATTCACACGCTTTTCACAATGCCCCTTGGAAACACTAACTTGGCTACTTATTACTAATTCTTGTAGGAGGCAAGTCACTTCTTTCACATGTGTCCTGATTCGGTGCTGACGGAAGTGTGATATATAAGCAATAGGTCCGTATACGATGTTTGTAAATGGCACCTAAAGTATTGTTTGTCGATAAAGTGGTTGTATTACAACACAAAGTTTTAGGTTAATTAATTGGTTAAGCCAAAGCCATTCAGGTTTCAATATGATTTTCTTATCCAACTTAGTAACTAATATTAAATAGAATGGAGATTTTGATACAACTAGATTTGCGGCGAGTTATGAATTCACTCGATGGAATAGTAATTTTATAACAATTGACATGTTAGTGTAAGTGGTCATAAGAAAGAAACCAAACTCAGATGTCAGTGGCAAACATACGGTGGATATGGAAGTTTGGATATGGATTATATATGGTATGGGTATGAAAGCTGTTAAACTGAAGTTTTTCCGACCAAATGTTCAAAAGTATTCACTGAAATCAATATTTAGGAAAATACAGTAATTATATTTAAATTGTATTACATATTGTTGTTATTATTACTACTAAACTTTAAAAAGGGCGTACCTAGTGGAAGTAATGCAAGGAAATACGAAACATAAGTTTTCATTAATTTCTTGATACTTACAAGTCATCATTTTGTTTCCTCTTCAACATTATAATGTAGTACAATGAGTGCAGCAGGAACACCAATGGAGGGCTAGGATGTACAAAGACTAACATGCACCGAAATATGTACAAAATATGTAGTTCATACGTATGGACTAAAAGTATTCAAAATATGAAGTAACATATGGGCTAAAAATTGAATACAAGGATAAAAATGGAGAAAATAATGTACTGCAGATTGCTTTAACTAAATGGCCAAATAAATTATTTTTAATGTCAGCTACAGAACAAGATTTAGTCATTTCTTGTAGTAAAAATGACTTTTTTTGTTGCTGAAAGTACAACTTTAATTCTTATGTGATAAGTGAGCATTCACCACGCAATAAGTCACACAGAACTGTTCTACATTTTCAGATATGAAATTGCAACTTTTGTCCCTCAAAATTGCCCTGTACTTGCTAAAACTTCGTTCAACATCACAAGTAATGGTAACCATCTTGGGCCATGCAAAATCTTGTGGAATTTAATCTAGACTCACTAATAAACCACTGACAATTGTAACAAATGTTTAAAAAATTCCAATAATAATTTCAAGATAATATAATATGGTATATGTATGTATGGTATAGTATTGAAAATAAAATTTTGAAATATGCTGTGATGTGAGAGTTTTCTTTAAATACGTTGTATGTAAAATATTGGGAAATCAAGTACCAAGAGATATGGACAAATCTGGATTATCAAATATATTTCAAACCACTTCAAAAACACTAACGAGTTAAGTTATATTGCAACTAATGTTCGTTCAAATTCTAGCCCTGGTAATACGTAAGTATAAGTCATCAATAAATTTCTGATTTAATGTATCAGGTGTAGTTCACCAGCTACCGCTGGACTATTTGAATTATGCAATCACGGAATGAAAACGTTCCCGACTCATATGTGGGTTTATAAAGTAATTAGTATTCTGAAGATCATAACGGGTGTTTGCATTAGGCGTACCAATTAAGTCCTAAAACCCAGAATAGCAGCATAGGTTACACAATAAATCGGTTGAACACACATTCAGGCAGGGCTGGTTAGAATTGTGAAATTATTGGTAGTTAGAATTGTGAAATCTCGTACAGCATTAATATTAGTGTAGTGACAATAATTAATCCATCATGGATGTGATGTTTTGGCGGAAGATGGGGTAGTAACATTAACCCCAACGCGTTAAGAAAGACGCATTTGCAATTTGAGATTCTAATCATGGGAGGCCGAACTACGAAAAAAGAAACAGGAACGGTTTTACAAAAGCTACTAAGATCTGCACTTGTGAAGACTTTAAAAATTATAAGAATTGTTTAATATCTTATTGTATTAATTTAGGATTCATAAGTAATTATTAAAAATATAGTATTTAAGTTCTCTACTATATTGTTTTCCATGTATTAGTACAACGAGATTAATTCTTCATCAGAAACTACAGAAGTTAAAGATAAACATAAAATAATTTTGAAATATAATAAAATTAATTATAAACTAGCGTTCCACTGCGAGAAGTCTCGCATGTTAAACCCCCACCCTCTTCCCTATTTTTCCATTTCCATATGAAGCCTGTAACATAACTTCTTCTTTTTCAAGACCCTATTATCCTCCGTCACTTGCTCTAAATGTGTCCTTGTAATTAAAGCAATAAAATACACTTGTCAATATAAACTATTCTTAATTCATGTTATTACCGAGCAGATAGGTACAACCGTGTAATTCAATCACATAATTAGTTTAATTTCTCATATAATTGCAGATTTTACAGTCTCTGAACAGATGGGGTAGAATCGATACGTGTCGAACTAGGAAAAATTTAATAGAATGTTCAGATGATCTCATCCTTTCCTGAGGCCTTTAGCCTCAAAAGTTTAGTTTTTAAGGCCCTAAAACGCTTTTTTTAGAAGTTATTTAACGATACAGATTCAAAAATTCGACCGAGTTTTGTGGGTTGGATTTGACATGAATATTTAAATGCTTTACATGAATTCTTCATATTTTTAAAGTTAAAGTGCGATTCGTCACGTCTCCGTGAATTTCTCTTTCTTTTAGATTGGTCTCATTTATTAAGATTGGTTGCGTGTGAGAGCCGCAAAATGTATGCATATTACTGAAATGATATAGGAGACGATTCCAATGTATTACTTCTATTCAAACTCCACTATATTTTGTTTGTAATTGCTTAATTAGTGAATGTGTCATTATAAACGATAGGGTTCATTTAGGATGCTCTATTGATGTAGTGAGGCGGTAGATATCTGGCGATGATACTCGCAAGTGAGTTCAAACCTTTATGCGAACATTCAAAACTTTAGACATTTGAATTACTTGAATAATGATGTTGAAAAAAATGACTTACCGCAAGACTTTTGTCACTCGTGATGTCAGACGGGTGTAACTGATAAAGGCCCATTCATCCAACATATGTTTTAAAAATAATGCTTTATTTAATTGGTTGTATGAACTTCCTGATCACACCATGACCACAATGAAAAGACAATATGTACAAAGTACAACAGAACACAACAGACTTTAAAATCAAATCATAAATACATAATTTGTCAAAATAAGTGTAACATTTCATGACGACCATTAACAATCACATTCAACAGCAACAGAATATAAGCAGAACTAATGGTGCTACAGAATAGCACAGACACTTTCTCGTAGTACAGTTTTCTGATTTCTTTGGTGTGGACTGGTTTTTCGGTCTTTCCCATCCTCTTGCCAGCTGCGATCTATCATCGCCCAAAGTACTTTTTTTAAAAGTTTCTCAACGTTTTGTTTTCCTAATAGTAGAACAGAAATATTACTTTAACAATATTAAAGAAGAGTAAAACCTCGTTCTAAATAGCGATTTTCATTGAACAATTTAGAGAAAATAATTATTTTTAAGAAAATAGCGTTTATACCTAACTGTAAATATTAAATTTGAAGCTCTTCTCACAGGGATCTATGGAGTTTTCGAAAAACTTAATTTAAAGTCATTTCAAGCACTTCTACTCACAAACGTAATAATGTAAACAAATCAATGGAAATGTGCATATTAACGGTGTGAGAGATATTTCAAAAAATTACATTTGTGTAATTTATAAGAAACAAAAGTATATATCAAAATTAACTTTACGTCATATTAAAGAGTGGAATTAGCACTATCCGTTGGAAATTTTTGAAGAAAAAGTTTGGAACGATTTTTGAGAAAATGGAATTTGAGCGTTTCTAAAAATGCGATATTTTGAGCTAATTTTCACAGAAAATGGTTGATGTTTCCAGAAATTTTATATAATATTATTAAAAGTACATATACTCATAAATACAATAATGTGAAGAAATTGCCGGTTATGTAAATATCCATGATGTGAGAAACAAGTAAAAGAAATTTCATTTTTGTAATTTTTGAAAAAACAAAGGAACACAGCAAGAAGAGGCCTATCTAATAGAGTGCATTTAGCACTATCCATATTAAAAGTTTAAAGAAAATATTTGGGGCCTTTTTTAGAAAATTTTGTTTTTGTATTTTTTTAAATTGCAAATATTGCAGGAAATATTGCTCGAAAACTACTAAAAGTTTTAAGAAAAGGACATGACCTTAATGAAAGAACTAAAAGAACAAAATTTTGAGCCAATTTTGAGAAAATTTTGAAAATGTCCCAGGGGCTTCAGGTAAAGTACACGTAAAGGGGTTTCTTCAATTCTTGAGATATTTTATTTGGAGCAATTCTTGAGATATTTTAATATTTTCCCTACTTCATGTTATAGTGATATCATCTACAAACAAGTATACTTTCACTGGTCGATGGACATGCTTCGTGATATCACTTATGGCAATTAAGTGCACTAAACACAGATCCTTGAGGCATTTCGTTATTAATTGTATATTTGTTTGATCAAATATTCCTGAATTTAACTCGTGGAGATTTATTCTTAATGAACTGGGTTATGAAAGTATTTGGCCATCTATCCCCATTTCGTAGAGAATTTTGATGATTCGATCTCTCTCCATACCATGTCGTAAGCCTTTTCCATGTCTAAACTAACAGTCACAAGATGTTGGTCTATTATTAAATCATCACAAATGTCACTATGGATGTTTACTAGATAGTCAGTTGTAGAAAGATTTCGTCTGAAACCACTTTGGAATGGTGAAATTTTATTATAGTATTCTAAGTACCGGTGAAATCTTCTACTGGCAACTTTTTTCAGTAAATTGCAGAAGATGGACGTTAAGGAGATAGGTCCGTAATTATTCGGGTTGGTTGGATCTTGTTAGGTTTAAGAATCAGGATAACTATAGATTTTCTCCATTTATCACGAAATTCATCAGTGGTTACTATTTCATTGTATAGTTGAGTTCAATAGCATTTGTCGGCAGTTCTTTAAGAAAAAACAATGTTTATTCCATCTGGTCCTGGGCTTGAATTTCTAGTACGATATAGCATAATCTCAACTTCTTGTACTTGTAATTGAAGTAGAATTACTCGAAGAATTTTTTTGAATAATTCTATCCACTGTTATATTCGAATTAGATTTGTACTCGTATATTTGGAATCCACAGTTAAAGTTACTGTCACTTGAATTATTACCAAATATAGAAGCCAATTTCTTCGTTACAAGAGGCAATTCGGTTGTTGTGTAACATAAATTTAGGTTGGATTTACTGCTTGTAGCAACTATTGATAACATTGATTTTTTCCAGTTGTCTGTTGGGTTAGAGAAGCAATTTATTAATGAGATGAAGTCAATCCAGGACTGCCTTTTTTCTTTGTATATTCGTCTTGTTTTTGGTCGTGTTCTTTTATATTCAATATGATTATGTATTGTCGGTAGCCTCGTGTATTTGTTGAAAGAGTGCCTGTATAATTTATGACCATATTTGCAGTCTTCGTTCCACCAAGGGAGTTGTTTCCTTATTGGTTTTCCTGAAGATTTTGGAATTGTTTCATCAGCTGTTCTGAGGATGATCAGTCAGATTCTCAATTTTTTCATCGAGGGAGATTGAGAAATTCATCTCCCTCTCAATTGAAAAATGTCAAAATTAGCATCTTGGAATTTTCATCTTGGAGGAGAGTTAGTGCACTCACTGAAGTATTATTGAGGTAAGTTATGAGAATGGGAAAATGATCACTTCCATGTAGGTCATCTGTAGTACTCCAGTCCCATTTAGAAGCAATAGAAGAAGAAGACATTGTTAGATGAAAAGCACTTATCATGTTATGTATATTGTTATGGTTAGTGTATTGATTTTTGTAAAGTATCAATATATTTGGGTCTTCTAATTTTTTTAAATTATCTTTCCTCTACTGTCATCTTTATAAGATCCTCATATTAGGCTGTGACTATTGAAATAACCTACTATAATAAAGGGTTTAGGTAGCTTTTCAGTGAATTTTAATATTTAATTTCCGTAAAATTATAAGTATTGGGAAGGTAGATCTTACAAAAGCTCAAACATTTTCTTCCCAGGTTAATTTTGACTGCTGTACGTTCAATATTGGTGTTTACTTACATTTCATCTCCTTGAAGAGAAGATTTTATATACATCATCTAGCTATGCCTTCACTCGATATAACGATGCCTCCATCCAGATTATGTCTATTCTTCAGGTATAAATAATTTT
The DNA here is from genome assembly GCA_011170035.1 of Teleogryllus occipitalis. Classification (NCBI taxonomy): domain Eukaryota; kingdom Metazoa; phylum Arthropoda; class Insecta; order Orthoptera; family Gryllidae; genus Teleogryllus; species Teleogryllus occipitalis. The sequence goes on along the minus strand of BLKR01001702.1, from coordinate 125,285 downwards.
TTTTAATGTATGGTATCGCTCTTTCTGAATGATTAGTTCCATGTAAGCATATTATATCTGGATTCCAATTTTTAATTATAATTCATAAATTTTTCTATTTGAGGCATAAATCCATTGATATTCCATTGTAATATGCTTCCAACCATTGTTAATTAATATTTAGCTTAAGGGTGTGAGATATTTTAAATTGTATCACAAGAGTATTCTGATTCATTGCTTTCAATGTGTTTTTTAAATTTCTTTTTTAGATTTGTAATCTTTTCATACTTCTGTCATTTAGATTTGGACTTTCTAACATTTGGATCAATTGAGTTACATCAGAGCTAAATTCTAGAGCTATTTCCATTACCTCAATACTGTTTTTAGTTTTTTCAAGAAAATTCTTTATTTGAACAAAATTTAAGGGATATTTGTTGTTTGAAACTAAAATACTTCCTTCAGAAGGGCCAGTTGTGTGTCCAGTTTTTCAGATTCTTCAATATTTAGTTCAATATCCCGGTTCTGATATTCCTGCTTTTATGAATGAGATCTTGGAAGATGTAAGTTTCCTCTTAGTGAACTCCTTTTCAATTATACTGAGAAAAAATGATGAAAGAAAATTAGAGGATTCCCAAATGTATTTCTTAAGAACTCTACTGGGTTCAACCTTGAGGGACAGAATTCCAAACGAAGACATAAAGCCAACGTTAAATATTGACAGAGTAGTAAATGACATTAAAAATACCAATAGAAATGGTTCCAGCATGTGAACAGGATGGAGCCAAGTAGACTACCAAAGCTAGCTCTCTTATATAAACCTATGGGCTACAAAGATGTAGGTAGACCTAGAATGTACTCAGAACAGTTCTGAGTCGCGGAATGAGCCATTGGCTCCCAAATCTTGTCAAGGAAGAAGAAGTTGATGATGATGAAAAGATAATTGGGAACCGGGAAGGAAACATAGTGATGTCCGAGAAAAAAAAACTATCATTAACTACGTGTTCCAAACAACTCTTTGGTCTTAACCCTTTTTTGCGAAACCTCGTTCCGAATATAGAGGCAATTATTTCTTGGTATCGTACTCCATTATCATTTTGACTGGCTGTTCCCTGGTTTTTATTCCTAAATGCGTTTACAAATTTGAATGCATTGCTGTTGTGCCCTACCTTGCTCGAGGTCGCGGCTCTAGCAACCATTTCAAATACCTTGTCATAGGTAGTAAGAAAACATTCAGGAATGTTTACGCACTGTAGTCTCGCAAATATTGATGCACGTTACATTGACGATGTGTCAAATTAGGGAAAAATACGACACTGAAAGGTATTAATATGTTCCCGTCACATTTAAATGCCTTCAATGCTTCAGCTAATACTGCTCTGAAGAGATTTGGTCACAAAGCCTGACGGAATATGTACACAAATCATTAATTTGAGTTTTAATAGGACGTGCACATAGCCACACAAACTTACATATTCTCTCTCTCTCTCTCTCTCTCTCTCTCTCTCTCTCTCTCTCTCTCTCACACACACACACACACACACACACACACACACACACACACACACACAATTACCATTCCTTGCCCAAAGCACGCCACACTATTAATTAGCCCGCGAGGTCTCCTGATTTAACACCCTTAGATATTTTTTCTCTGGATTCACTTAAAACAAGAATAATACTGTAGTGTAATGTAGATGAAGTAGCTGCACATGTATGTGATGCTGCGACAAGTGCCTGTGAAGTTGTATCTCTAGACCAGCGGGTCAAACGCGCCCGCGCGAACTACTTGCCCGGCAGGGAAGCCTGGCGCTGCTGCGAGCACGGGCAACTTCCCCTGACTCCGCTCACATTTTCCCTCAAGATCCAGAAAGGGGATACACGAGCAATCCAAGAGGCGCGAGGCATGGAATAGCGGCTGCAAATGAAAAGGCCGCCGGGAGGGGTGGCAGAGGCGAGCTCGACGTAATACTTCACTAGCTCTCATTAGCGCCTAGTCAGCTGCGAAGTTAACGCTCCTGAAATAGTTTGTGGAATAAGAAAACGTTACGAAAGTGTTTGATTTTGAGGAAACCCCAGTACGCAGAAGCACCGAAACAGCTCAAATGAGAGATACACGTTTTAAATTTTACTGTAAAATAGCAATGCAAAATAAGCTTTGGCAAATTATGCGAATAAAAATGTACATTATTGTAAATAGATGATCGTGCTAATTCTTTTCGGCATTTATTTCTTTCTTGATTTAAATCTGAATTTAGAATTTAGTCAATGGGATTACGGATTTATATTTTAGTTTTCTGGTAACTTTTTCGCTGGATTACTTTGCACACTGCGGATAATTAAGACTACAGCAGCCGGAAGCATACTTCGCAGCAAGGCGGATTCAACATTACGAATTCCCGTTACGTGAGCAGCACCCGCGAGGTGATTCAAAAAGTGAATATCACCAGCTCAACCAAGTAGGGCCTACGTTTTTGTTTTATTTCGAGTAAAGGATCATAGAAGGACAGATTTAGGAAGCCATGCTTTTTTTGAAGTACTTGTAAGTCGAATGTCGTGTAGAGAAAATTCAAGTGATTGAACAATATATAACTACGCAGTCATTAATTGCGTATTCAGTAATCTCTTTGGGTTTCATAGTGTGGTAGGGTAATTAATAATTGAGAGAATTTAGTAAAGGAAAATAATTATTTGTGAAATATGTTGCAGAAGCACTGATTAATGGAGAATAAGAATAGAAGTGAATTGTACCATGTGAAAGTTTTAGTTTGTTGAGTAGCAAACTAATTTTTGTAAAAGCATTTTAAAACATTTAATTAGGCGATTTCCTTTTCCAGGGTGTCAGAAAATCTCTCATTTAATATAAATGACTTTTCACTTCTTATCTAGTCAACAAATTTAATAAATAAACTTTACTCTTACTCTGAATTAGAACTTTTCACTAGCTCTATAATAACCTGATAATTAAATCAAATGGTGGCTTAATTGGGTTACCAGTTGACCTCAATTTAATGACAAAGTTACAGAAAGACTTTATACAGAAATCAAGAAGTGTTTATTGTATTTAAAAATTGTTGTTTCTTTTGAACTGTTGAAGTGTATTTGAGTGTTTTTTGTTTCTTTTTTTGAGCGTGTTTCATTTATGTGCTTGTATATCTGTGTTCTCTATTCTTGAATATATAAGAATTTTGTATGAAAGTTTTTCATGTTCAATTTTAAAATAGAGCGATTTCCTATTTGCCTTGAGTTCCAAATAAAGAATCCTAGAAGTTATTTTTCAGTAGATAGTGAAATTAGGTCAAGGCGATAGGTTGTCTGGAATTTCTTACATTTTTTGTACAATTACCTTTTTTCAAAGTCATGGCAGTTACATAATTGATGCGCCACATCCTAGGGCCAGCCAGGACGTGTGTTAAAACCACAAGATGGGTTTGAAAGTTGGGAGGAGGTTGCATCTGGCGCCCAACGTGGGGCTAAAAAGAAGGGTTGAGGTTGCAATACATACATATATGATAATGCAGGATTTCTATTGATGGTAGGTTTTAGTTGTTTTTTGTTGTTCTTTCTTTGCTTGATTAATGTTGACTAATTTATGTTTTTTCCAGTTTAGTTTTGCTTCAATGTTGATTCCAAGGAATAATTGTGTTGTTTGTTGAATGCCATATTATTATTTTTTGTTTAATATTAAGGGGTGGGAGAAGTGTAAGAACTAAGGGTGAATACTTGGGCAGTCGTTTCTGATGGAATATGTTGGATTTTTAATTTAGCGGCCCAGCAGTCGATTAGATTAAGATATAATTGCGATGTATTCGTATTTTGTGTAGATCTGTGTAACGAAATGAAAATGGAACTGGGTACGAGTGTATCAACTTTTAAGAGATAGAACAACTGAGATATGTAAGAGATTGCTATGGAGGCAAGTTTTTTTTTAGAGATGCCAGCTAGAGTTCATAAGAAATAGACTCATGACGATTAAGTCGTGATATTTAAAATGAAATACTTGTCTATATATCCTATTAGAAGCATCTTCAAGAATTTGGACGGTTGGATAAACCTTGGGGAAAGTATTAGATTTTATTAATCGGTGGTTTAAGAATACAGAAAAGGATATCCGCGAAAGCGGAGCAAGTAAGTTTTCCAATTGATTAGCCATCCAGAACTTACGAACAATATATTTTCTTTTTGTTGGAACTTAAAGTATTCTTATTTTAAATTACCTCAAGAATGAGGAGAACGGACAGCGACATGGGGTAAATGAAAAGCAGCGGCAGCAGAATTATTTTAGAAATGCCCTCGGTCGGCCGCCTACGGGAGCATACACTGTTGCGGGCCATAAGTCACTAGATACGAAATAATCTGGTCCTGAGCAAAATAACGCCCTGGCGTCCACAACTTTGACGATTTTTTATGAAATTTAATGTGTGCAAATATGTCACTTAAATATTGAAGAACGTGGATGAAAGTGGTGACCATTGCGGGGAGGTCGGCATTTATTTGTCTGAAGTTTCAGAAGTTTCTAATAACATTAACTGAAAAAGTTTGGTTGAATAGAAAACTATGAGTGATTAAGGTGATGAAATAATGGTTTCTGATTTTTTTACTTTCTCGCTACGTCTTAGGCGGTATTGAGAAAATATTGAATGCTGCGGACAAATACGGTGAATTTTCGACAGAAAAAATATTTTTGCCAGAGTAAATTACTTTCTTTAACTCTCAACTGGCGTGGTGAGTTTTTGTTACATAACCAGCATCGTGGTGTCATTTTGACCCGGCGCATTTTTTCATTTCATTATGAAAATTCGTACGAAATTTTAAACTATTTCTGTTTAATTACATTTTTATAGTATTTTCAAAATCAATTTAGATAAAATAATTCATATTTGATATATTTTTCACTTATTTAAATAATAATTTAATTAATGACAGATTACACACAAATAATCATAACTAAAACCTTATTTTTACCAATAATTGTTTAAAATCTATTTTTTGTATTATAATTTTCAGACACACATATTTAACGATAAAATATAAACATGACTGCAAAAATAGACTCGTAGACACCTTTCACAAATGTTTGGCTGATATTCATGGCACTTTGACCGGCAACATGTATTTTTTTTCCTGTCATTTTTTCTGACATATTGCGCACCGCTTGATTTGCCTGGCTGCTTGTGGATTACGTTCAGAACCGAGAATAGATTTCTTCTATACTATTGAAGTGGTTGCATGTAGCTCTCTGGTTATGTATTCTTTTAAGAGTGATGTTCATGTGAGGTTCGGCAAGTTGACATGCCAGCATCTTCAAGAATTCTTGCAATGACAGTCATATCCAATTTTTATGTCTCCAGGGTCACTATAATCACTCTCCACCTCTTATAACCATCTAGAGATAGCGATATCATAGTCTGTATTAGCACAAGACACAATTTTCGATGAAAACGCCTTTACAAAGACAGTTGCGTAACTGGCATGGTGGTGCCACTGTCACCCCAACAAATATTTTCATTCACGCCACTGCAAAATAACTGCATGGAACTCAACAGTATTTCTCAAATCAAAAGATAAGCACATTATTTGAAGGTAAACAGTATACCAACGTTCTCATTTGAAAATAGGCAGGATATTCAACTTGGAAATTCGAGTGGGGTCAAAATGGCACCACAACGCCAGTTAATACGTTGTGTTAGTCGTACAAGACCCGTAGCGGGCTGTGAATCTACAGAACAAGAACAATACGTTGTGTAGAAATATGTTACTATACCTTAAAACAAGATATAAAATAACCGCAAATAAATATGTTTGCATATAAGTACTAATCTCTTATGGGGGACCATTGCATCAGATAAACTTAATGTTTCATTAAAATCATTTTCAAACGACGCATTGACACAAATTCACCTCCTAGGTTTATGGTTGAAGGCCATAGGAAAATGAAAAAAATGAAGTCTCCAAAAGCAAGAAAGAAGAAAAACGAAGAACAGCAACGAGATTATTCCAACACCTCTGGCGAAGAGAAAAGAACTAGCTCGAATAGGAACAAACAAACATCGATTGGCACTTTTGCAATCAATGCTAATTGCCTCCCTCCTTCACTTCTGTCTCCACAGCTTCTTAAACCACCTTTTTAATTTCCCTTGTGCCCACGTTTGACCTGTCAGTGTGCAATACAAGGCGACCGACTTACTTCGATTACATATTCCTTTTTACGGAAAAACAAAACAATGTAATATGCATTGCCCGGAGGAGATATTTTCACTTGAGTCGACCACAAGTCCCAATTATCACGAAACCTTGTTAATCAAAAGATTGCGGGAATTGATTTTCTAATCTTTGCAAGATTGAACATGTTTCTCAGAAAGCTCAAAAGAATCCGTACTCTCTTCTTATTGATGTTTTTATTCTAGCCAAATTAGGCCCATACTGTTTCTTCTCACCCTCAATATCTGCAGTCAAACGGAATTGAGCAATACATACGTGTTGCGTCCAGGAGACTATTCATACTTCAAAACGGATCCTTTTTCATCGTAATGTGATATAGGAAGGACTTCTCTAATCACGCTCGACATTACTTCATTTTTCTTGCGGAACTGAGGCAGTAATTATCAACTCAGAGGTGATTATTATTTCCCCTTGTAGTGAAGGAGAGGCCCCGTTCTTTTTGTTCCACTGGAGAGCTACTTAAGTACAGTCTTTGAGGAGGCGAAGCGTCCCCAATGTCAGGAGATATATAAATAATAGAAAAGCAGTCTGCAATAATTACCTCCTTGAGATATAGAATACACTGTACACACAGAACGTTGTGAATATAAGAAGACAAATTTCAAGAAACACCTCGTTGTCCACTTCTAACAAAATAGATGACGGTATTTAATGAAATCAAGAAAGGAAGAAAACGGGGGAAATGGCTCAGGGCATCAACTGATGTCACTGCAGTGCTTCTGACCGGGAGGTCCTAGGTTTGAGCCCCGACGGTGGTATTATTTGCGACACTAGCTTGTCAGCTAGATCGAATTCAGTCGTTGTCTGGAGGAGAATTCCATTGGCTGGCTGCTTCGATAGGTGCTTTTCCGAAGTTTCTCTGATCAATACCAGGCGAATGTCGGAGCAGTACCCTAACAAACGGGCCACAGAACGCGCGGTATCTTTCCTTCCTCTTCCTTGTCCTATCCTCACCTCTTACACACACCCACCCACAAACACACTTTAACATCCACCACACTATCACACATGCCGGGGAGACAGGTCGGGGACTTAGAGTTTGTTCCGGTGGGGCGGTGCCCGGCGGGTGGGAGATTCCTGGTTGGGGAAAAGCCCGCATTCCGTCGGTAGGTCGGCCACGAATCTCGCCATCCACCGGGGAAAACCACCTCCATCGCCGATGAAATATAATGCACTACACTTACAGGATTGATCTTAGCAGTTGACGCGCCCGGAATCACTAACAATCAATCAATCAATCAAGAAGGCAACAAAAATCTATTATTGGCACAAATAGCGCGTTGAGTAAAAAGTCACAATCAGCACTAATTAAATTGAGCGAAGAAGGATATGGTTAAAAACTCCATGCTTGCATTTGTGAACCACTGATAAAACTTTTTCAACATTAAATACTTTAGCTTCAGCGCACATGTTAATTAAAGATTCTGATAATGTAAAATTTCCTGTTGTAGAACCGAATATTTAGAGAAAATATTGAATAACAGGAGTTAACCGCAATTGGGTCTAATGGTTAAATTAAACCAACTAACAAAAACATTAACAAACATTAACATTAAACATACTAACAAAAATTGTTACTGCAATTCTGGAATTTTACATATTTGATTAAATGTGCCTAATTTTTTGCACATTTTCCTAAATTTTCTGTTAATAATATTTCAAAGAAAATAAGACCATTAGAGACCACTTTTCATAAAAGAGCACCAAATATTCTCCACCAAAATGTTAAAAACCCTATTTCGAGCTGAGTTTGAAAAAATTGGAAAATGTAAAATGACTTTCATGTAATGCACCCTCTAAATATAAATAATTCCTTTCAAATTATTAGAAACACAGTTTGAATCAGTTAGAGCGATCGAAGAATTTCCATTCTGGAAAAATATCCTTTGAATGATTTAGTTGAGTGCGTTATTCACACATGAACGAGGATCGAGACACCCCAAAAATTCAAAATGCAGAGATACATTTTTCAGCATTTGATAACTTTTTCTATCCCTGAAAATAGTTATGGAGCTACAATAATATCAGCTCTTATAATTTCTTTAACAGCCTTCGGAAACTTTTTATTGGCTGTTACAGTAGGCCGCAAAACTCCCAAAAGCAGTACATCAGACTACCAAATCACTGAAAGGTTGCGTTCAAGCACAAGTGACTCATGATGTGAAGTAAAAGTTTAATAATTAATTAGTGGTGCTATAGAATGTCATAGATTTTTACCGTGCAAGTTTAGTTTTTTAATTTCTTTGGTCTGGGCTAGCAATTCGGTCTTACTCTTTCCTCTTGAAAACTGCCATCTGTGGCCGCCCACAGTACATTTTTTTCACATTGTCTCAATTTTTCTGTTTCATATTAGTAGAACCGCAATATTACTTTAAGAATATCATAGAAGAGTAAAATCTCATACTATACGGAAATTTTTGTAGAAAAATTTGGAGCAGTTTTCAAGAAAATATCGCTTAAGCTTTATTGTAAATGCGAAATTTGAGACTCGCTTTCACAGAAAACTTTTGAGTTTTCGAAAAACTTCATTGGAAATCATTCCAAGCAGTTCTACTCACAAATGCAATTATATATATATATATATATATATATATATATATAGAGAGAGAGAGAGAGAGAGAGAGAGAGATTGTGACGTCACGGGATTATACAAACCCGTAACGCCACCATAAGCCACGAGAAAAGCCCAGAACACCGAGAAATAGAGTACGCGGCGGAGCGATGGTCCGAGAAAGCGACATCTACCCGCAGATTTTCGCACTCCGATGTCCGAAGTTATGGATAATGTTTTTCTTGAGAGGGCGCGAAGGAGGAGAAAATTCACCCCTCCAGAAATTTCCCCAGGCGGAGTCACATAAATATCGCGACGCGCTTCGGGAGAACTCTCTTTCGATTTCGACAGCGACGGCGACTCAATCTAATTCTTCGGCAATAGTCACTGGTTAGAGCAGGAGTATATTTTAACTTGCTTAGTTAAAACTGATTTGAGAAACGCGTTAAGAAGTGTGATAGAATTCAGAAGTGAAGTGCATGTACAGTGTTAGCACTAACATTACGCGAGAAAGCAAGCGATGTGATTGCTTGAATCTGAAATAGTTTCATACTTGAAATAAATTCGCGCAGAAGGACTTTAAACGAAATCCAGCATTTAACTTTGTACGCCACGACCACGCACGCTCAAAGTGTGGTATGTCGGCCGAGTGCTAGAAGTATCCAATTCAATAACGTTAGTTATTCAAAGCTGGAAGCGCGAACAACGGGTACGCGGCACGCAGAAGAAGAAGGATGACTCCAGTGAAGACCCAAGCGTAGGCGAGAAGGACTTGGACCAAATACGTGGATGATACGAGCCCGGAGATCGAGAGAAGGGTCTGGAATTTGGACGAGTGGCGGAATCCGGAGAATCGGGAGAAGGAAGTGGTACAATCGTGGAACATCGAACCAGTCAAGTGGCGCGGCGAGGACTGCGAGCGACCGAAAATCCCAAGGTTAACTGATGGCGAGCGGGAAGGAGATGTCGAGGTAAAGAACTGGCAACTTCTATGCAGCAATCTGTTGGGAAATCGTGTAGCTTTAAAATACCAGGCGAAGCGTCCTAAAAATAGGTGAAAGTTCCAAATAAGAAACTGGGAGAAATATTCCGAACGTATGAGCGGCAGTTTAGATTTCATTCGCTGTACGCACTAGTAAATTCGTTCGAATGCCATACCTTGTACAATTTTCCTAGAGTGAATTATGATTTTTCATGTAGTGTAAAAGTGATCTTATTTGAAAGTCATGCTTTCATTGTATTATGTCAGGGGATAATTAGTTGTTATAATTTTGTAAAGGGTCCAATTTAAGTAACGTGTGTGTCACGTTCGTTCTTTTGTTTGAGTTCACAGCATTGTAGTAAATGTGCAGCTTAAGGCTGACACCTGTGAACAGTCTATGGTAGAATAATTGTAGAGAATCATTTAAAGGGCCGTGCACGGAGAACACTTAAGAATAGCAAGAGTTGAATGAGGTACACGAAAGTAATTCAGAAAGAGGTAGAAGCAAAAGAATTGTGAATAGTAACTATTGAAGTATTCAGGCAGTCGAGGTGACGCCTATACATTTTGTGGTTGTGTTCTTTTTTTCCTGTTTTCTTTGCAGTGACCATCTACGAAAAGTGCATACTTTATTGTATATTTGTGCCACTGTGTAATTTGTTTACTCACTGAATATATGCTCATTCTACCAGAATTTTATCTAATTCATTGTGTCAAGGGTTCAGACCTTTCTCATACCCGAAAGATCCTGCTTCCTGAGAATTCAAAGCTCGTTTCACGAGCATTCATTCTTTCACGCTCTATCGCCACCGGCTGGAAGGTAGTAGGTGGGCGTGTTAGAATATACACACACATACATTGCTGGAAATGTGTATATTAACGGCATTAGAGATATTTTAAAAAATACATTTGGGTAATTTTTAAAAAAAACAAAAGAATATATCAAAGTGACACATCTCATCTTATACAGCGCATTTAGCCCTATCCTCACAAAAGTTTGAAGAAAAAAATTGGAGCCTTTTTTTGAGAAAAGTTTGAAAATTCCTAAGGGCTTCATGTAAACTATCCCCAAAATTTAAAAAATGTTTTTCAAAATCTCAGAGCTTCGAGTCGAGCCAGATTGGCTGTGGAATACTCATTTTGGAAAAAGATCCTATGGAAAGTTTAGGCTAGTGTTGTTCAGCCAGGCGGACGGACAGACGAACGTACGGGCGTTTTGAAAAAAACAAACAAAATAGATAAAGGGGAAAAAAAAACACTTTTTCGGTATCAGAGGACCCCAAAGCGTGTATATCCGTTGAAATATCGAAATAGATTTTCCGCAGCATTACATAACTTTGTCTACAGTACATATATTACTCTGTATTTACGTACATCTAAGAAAAAGTAATACATTGAGTGCTCTTTATCTTATTTTTCTCTACCCACAGACTCCAGATAAATGCGATGTGATGCGAAATATTGTAAAAAACACTAACGGAAATTAAATGAAAGTGTCTGACATTGCACAGCTCTGGTTTCGAAAATGAACTTATCTCTTTCCACTCACATCTACATTTATTTTACATTGTAGTAAGAGCGTACGTAACTACAATATGGAATAATAACATCAATTTGTACTTTTAACTCCTATAAATCTGACCGTAACGCACTTCGTGTTTTGTCTTTAAGTATAACACAAAAAATACTTTAAGATTCACTGTCAGTCATCACGTATCAAATAAATTAAACATGAATAAGACATTAACAATTAAGGGAATTGACATTGACCTTGAGATTGTATATTGAAGATAGCCACTTGACTTCGTAAAATTATCTTATGAAAAACAAAGAGCATTTAACTTTCACCAAAATATCTAACTGAAGAAACAATTCTCGATTCCTATTACCACCGTGTAATGACAAGTTTCACTGCATGACATATATTCGTTCTTTTTCAGCTTTAAAAGGATGAAATTGAACTATTTATTTTGTTTATGGACTCCTTAGTGTCTCGGAAAGACATCATCTGCTCAAACTCAATTATAAATCAATGTATGAGAAACGTATCTAACTTGTTTTCAGTACCAGTTGTAAAAAATTGAAACTTGTGTTTACATTTTCAGTACATCTTTCTTTCATTTTTTAGAGAAGAAATAAAAGAGGTCATCTTCGTCAACATATTACCTCTTTTATTTCTTCTCATAAGAACGTCAACAACACCACATTAAAATTCCCACAGTTTCATTTTTTAATTTACCTCAACTAAAAATCGGTGAAAGATAAAAAAAAGTGTCAGAACATTTTCATAGTATATTACCATGATTTTAAAATTATATAGGCTACTATTAAAAAATCAGACCAGGTATTATGAGGGTTAAAAAGTATGTTTTTATGTTCGTATTTTCTGGATGACTCTCTAAACATCTTCAGCTTTGGGTTCCTGTGTCCGTATGTTTACATGGTGTCAACCTGACGTAGATCATTCTCCACCTTTAATGATTACTGAAGATAAGTCCAACAATATTTGATTGCAACCTAGGTTTATACTTATTCTTAAGTGTCATAATTAAGAATTTAAAATATAAAGTGCGTCCGAAACGTTTTGTATTTTAATTAATGAGATGCAAATCCAAACGACAAACGGCATATGACAAACGACAATTTCCAAACGACAAACGGAATGTTGAATTTAAATTGTATTAAAGAGAACCAAAGTAATATTACACGTAATAAATGTTTTAATGAATAGAATAAGACTTCTCGTTGACGGATTTGTTTATAGTAGTCGCTTGGTCATTTCCTGGCACAGATATCTGCAGAGGCTTCTAGGTGCAGGGACTGGTAGAAACGTAATCGACAAATTTCTTTTCATTAATAATTCTTGTTAATATTATTAAATATTCAGTGATTGTTAAGTCATATTTTTCGGTTTCAAATATTAGGAAGAAAACTCATATCTGTTGGTGATCGGACAAACCAGAGAAAACTACTGATCAGAGCGGCCGGTCGCTAGAATTCTCCAGACAGGGGCTGAATTCGACCTAGCTGTTCTAGCTCCCTGTCACAGTCTGGAATGGAATCCTAGGACCTCTAGGTCAGAGGCACTGTAGAGACATCTGTTGATGCCCTGAGCCACTTTTGTCACTAATTTCACTTCATATATACATAAACTAGTGGTGCTAAAACAGCACGTACTTTCTCGCCCATACTTTCACGCAAAATTACGCGAAAAGTACTCAAATTTTCGAAATATTTTACATGACCTTATTTTAAAATCTATCTTTAAGGAATAGATTTCATTAAGGGAAAAATCGCTATCTTCATAATTGTAGTTGTAGGAAGACGCCGAAAAGATTTTGAATTTTTGCAATTTTCCAAAAAAGCAGTTTTCAATGAAAGTGAGCCCTGCACTATTCTCTTAAATGTCATTCACACTACCCAAGCAAAATTTAATAAAAAATGATGAAGGGATTTTTTTAATTTTTGAAAATGTCCCAGGTGTTTCCCGTAAAGTGCCCCAAAATTAAAATATCGATTTCAAATTCAAGGAGCCGCGACATCAGTCAAATCGATTGGGGAAAATCACTTTTGGAGAAAATCGGGTGAACGGTTTAGTCGCTAGCGTTGTTCACGGACGGACAGTCAGGCGGACAGCGGACAGACGGACGGAGGACGAACGGCCGGCCGGCCGGCCGGTCAGCCAGACGTAATGTCATCATTCGATTTTTCGGTATCAAGGATCCACAAAACATGGATTCTGGCGACACCACGTGTTCAAGGATTTTTTTCTAAATTTAGCAACTGGGTTTATCCACTTTTTTGTTACCACGGCCCTGTAATAATAAAAAATTCTGCCAAATAATTCGCCGTTTTTTCGCGCAGCGTTACATAACTTTCTCTCTACTGCGTAAGTGGTAGCGAGAAAATAAAAGCAAATGCGTTAACTCTGGCAAGCGATTCACCGCGCGGTGATATTGTGCACTTGGTCGACTGGCGTGTTGCAACGCGCGCGTCTCCTGTTTCTGCGGCGTCCGTTGGCAGGCTCGGCCTTCTACCCTGCGCCGCCGCCGCCGCCACCGCCGCTGCAAAAAGAAGCCCTAATGACACACTCCATCAGAAGGCGGCCGTGATAAACGCGTGGGCGATTACCAGCGGCTGCGTGGGCCCCCGACGGATTCCGGTTTCTGCGTGACTCGCCTTGCGCCGGCCCGGGATTTCCTTATCGAGGCCAACCGCCATCTATCGACAGGATATGCCCACTGTGTTATTGCCATGTATGTGCAACACTTTATTCACAACATTTCCGGCCGTCTCGTTTACTTATCGTATGTTTTCTATCACTCGACTTTTCATCCTCTGATATCGTCTGTATCTGGTAGAGGCGGATGGTACGTATCAATCTTTGCATTTTTTATGACAAAAACCTTATGGACTGTTCAGTAATCATCATTAGACGTCGTCATAAACGAGATTTGCTGCCAGCGAAAGAAGAGCATTACTAAAGTGACACAGAAATATAGGGAAGTAACTATTATATCTCCAAGTTACAAGTGCCAGCGATAAAGCTCTGTTATTACTGCAACTGTCAATGATCAACGTGTAAAGAAACCAATACTGAGACTACTATTCAGGTCGTACAAAGCATAGCGAAGAGCAAAAGCCTCGCACTAGTGTCACATTACGATTTACAACGGAAGGAGGGATGTAACTCTTACAAAGCAACCTTATACATTCACTTTATATACTCATTCCAGCTCTGCCAGCACAATAGTAATAACAATAACAAGACACCAGCTGCATTCTTCAGAAACAGGTTCTACGAACGATTGTACCAACGCTTGACGTCTGGCACTTAACACGTCGGCTACACGATCGTTCTTCTAAACGACACACCTTCGTACTCCGCAGTACGCACTACGTGAGAGACTCCTCTTGGTAGAATTCGTATTCAATTCTTACTCATATATGTATGATCTTTTCACGTCAACGTCAATTCTATTCAACATTCTCAGAAAGAAAGAAAGAAAAAGTGTTTCATTTTCGTTGAACTCTGAATTTTTGAAAATTGCAAATTTAGATATAATGTAAGAAAGTGTGTGCTGTTGTGTCCCCTCTACTTTACTTTCTCGCCTTACTTCATAGTAAGAGAAAATATTGTAATCGTGCGCAGAAAAACGACAGAAATTTTCTTTCGAATTTTTGACAGAAAATCTCTTTCTCCCGGGGCCTGGTACGGAAAAGTAGATAAATCTTGTTTCTATAGTATATACATTACTTCCTCTGACATGTGTCGTCAGAATGCATGTTTTGTGAGTCCTTGAAACCGAAAAATCGATTAACTACGAAACTTCTGTCATGTAGGGACGGGCGATTAATCTAAATTAGTACAACAATCGATTATTTTATACGATTAATCGAAAATTGAAATCGATTAATTTTACACCTATTAATGTACACATGTATTAATTTTTCCGATTTTTAGCTTCATTATAACTAACTGAAAATGTGATTGAAACTAAACTAGTAAAGATAGAATGTTTTTCCTTAACGAAATCTATTCTTTAAAGGCAGTTCTTGAAATAACACTATGAACAATTTTTGAAAATATAATTTTTTCGCGAAATTTTACGTGAAATATTGAAACTTTTTTTTTCGAAAACGGCTCCAATTTTTTCTTTTAATGTTCTTCTCATATTTGTCACCGAATGAAAAAAAATAGCACTGGTTCAATTTCCGGGGAATTCTCTGTACTTTCGAAAATAGAGAAAAGTAACATTTAAAAACTACAAAATTTGTAGATATTTTTGTCGTTATGAAAATATGGTCTAAAAAAGTAATTATTTACCAATGCACAATCATCGTGTATCATTTTGGGAATGCTTTTCCGCGCAATTTCTGCTTGAAATTAGTGGAAATTATAAAAAAGATATTTTCTCAAAAACCGCTCCAAATTTTTTCTTGAAATTATAACCAAGGAGAGAAGAAAGAACCCTTAAAAGAATGACTCAGGTGTCAGTTATATTAAACTCTCAGAATTTTCAAATCTTGCAAAATTTAGGAATGAAGGGAGAAAATATATGCTGTTTCAGCATCACTACGGAGTTTCCTAGCTTCGGTGACACAATAGCTTTGATCATTATCCAAGAGTGCGGGCAGAACTCCAACAGGTTCCAGTGCTACGTTATGTATGGGCATCACCAAGCGGTTGTTGATAGATTATTTTGTTTCCGGGCGAATGTACATGTCCCGACATGGTAGAGTCCCGTTAGTTCCGTCAGAGTAGAAAATGCTAAATCCCAGGAGAGTTAGAACGTGAGATCCCAAGCCGACCTACATGTCGACTTGTGGGGTTTCTCTACTGGTTATGCGTAAAGAACTCATTACATAACAATAATACAAAAAAGTAGCTGTATCACAGCGCGTTACATCAAGAGCAAATATTTAGTGGCATGCGGCTTCTTCCGTACAACATTGATGTCCTATGACGTCTGCTGTGTTGATGTCTGGGATGCACTGAGTACTCTGTCGGTACGCGCGTTTGAGAATAGATGGAATAAGGATTAATATTTCTATTTAATATCTATATAATATATATAATATTTATTATATATATATATATAATATTTATATTATCTAAAATCATAACTACTATTGTTTTCGTATGTTTCCCGAGTTCCTGAGAATTTAAAGAAAACATTTCTTTACAGCACACTTCTCAAATGACCGGTGGCTGGACTGTTATTTTTATTTTATTATTATTTTTTTTAATTTCTTAGCGAATTGAAAATTAGTCATATAGATGTGCAGAATTTCCTCAAGAATAATAACAAGCAAACCCTTCGACTCTCCCTGAGCCAGCTGCTGCGGCGGCCGTGGGCGGTGAGCGCTCGTTTGTGCGTTACATCATCGTTGGGTGGGGGGGAGGGGGCCACCGTGCTCTATCGTGAGGACTGCGTGTCGCTCCTAATCACGCGCGTTTTTGCGCCTATGCCGCGCTCCTCTGCAATCTGCTTCAGGCGATCTAGTGGGTGCTTTTCGACCGTCAATATTATTCTCATCAAAATTATTAAAATCTAATTAGAATAGAATGCCCTGCGTCTTCATTATTAACGAAACCTGAAAATAGCTACACTTCGTCGATTGCGATCGCTGATTTGTTTTGCCTTTGCAAATATAAAAGTGACTCTAAGTTACAGGAGATATCTGGAAGTTAAATTTCCAGGGAATGCATTTTAGGATCAATACTTCTGTGTCATGTGTAATTTTATATTTTAATCGGCGTCTCTGTCACAAATCATAATCATAATCTCGTTGACTTGTTTGCCTTTGTTCTTTCATTTTTTGTCTTTCTTTCTTTCTTTCTTTCTTTGTCTCTCTCATTCACTCTCACTCACTCACACACACACTCACTCACACACACTCACACACACACACACTCACACACACTCACTCACTCACTCACTCACACTCACTCTCACTTTCACTCACTCACACTCACTCTCACTTTCACTTACTCTCTCACTCACTCTCACTCACTCTCACTCTTTCTCACCCACTCTCTCTGTCTCACTTCATCTCTCACTCTCACTCTATCTCTCACTCTCTCTCACTCTCTCTCACACTATCTCTCACTCTATCTCTCACTCTATCTCTCACTATCTCTCACTATCTCTCACTCTATCTCTCACTATCTCTCACTATCTCTCACTATCTCTCACTCTATCTCTCACTCTCTCTCAATTATCGAAACTATCTAAGATCGCGCCAAAACAATCGGATAATTGTTAATAAGGAAAGTATTTTTCTAATCTTTGTTACTAATTTCTTTCATTATTTAAATCTGTTTGGGCATACAGCTCTCGGGCACCAATAGCAAATCCAATATCCAAGTCATTCAATGATTTCAATCGAAAGTATTAATAAACACTGTTAATATCCCCCTTGATGGGGGATACAATGTTCAAAACATTGTAATCTAATAATGTAATACAATAACGATGTAATACCCAAGAAAAGTTTGGAGATAATTGGACAGCATAAACAGGAACGCTCTGGAAGACACAGCTGAGGAGTAATGGAAGAGTAGATGCATGATGAATCAACTCAGCAGAAATCTTGGCAGTAGACTTCTCTTTGTCCTTGAAATACCATAACTTGTAAATAACTCGAGTGCCTATGTTATTTTTTTACTTCATTTACACGACCATTATTGGTAATTCATTTCAATTACTCGATATTTATTGGTCTCTACTCCCCAAAATAATATGGAATAAGAAATTATTTATTAGGTTGTTGGTTATGGTTTAAATTATTATTATTATTACACCTATATTATTTTCTTCGACTTTATAGATGTGACCAGAACCATTCTATACAATCTACTTTCTAAACTGCGATGAGAAATTAGTGTGAATCCGAACACTTAAAAATTGAGGGGAGAGATCAAACTCTCGTTAAGAAAAGAGAGAGACCTGTGTTTCATACCCCCTACCTAAATATTAGACTTTGGTGGGCAAATCTGGATATATACAGGTTTGTCAGTGATTTTGCACATTTATTTTAGATGTGAAGACTATACATTTTGTCGAGTACTGTTGATCGGCTGGGTCGTAGTGCTGTGTTCACGACAATCTAGTCAAGCTAGTCCATGACAATATTCATGCCAATCAACTAATTGTTTCCATTATGTAAACTTACAAAAATTTTGAATTAGTAAGATCTAAATCTCTCCGATCTGTTCTATGGACACTTGTTAAATGGTAGAAGTAATAATAATTGTAATAATAATAATAATAATAATAATAATAATAATAATAATAATTAATAATGTCATCAAGATGGCCCACTAATTATGCAGGTCATTAAATCTGGCCGAAGAATGGGAAAGAGCGGCATTGTAAATGCAAGCAAGCACAGCAAAAATAATTGCAAAGAAGACTAAGCAAGTTTAGCAGAATAACAGAGGCACTGAGCGTCTGATGCTAATTAACATGGAACGTGAGACACAAAAAATGTTAAAGAAATCGTGGAGAGACAAATTACTCCATGGACAATATTGAAAACCAATGGACAATGTGCAGATCAATAAAGATCAATCACTTGTGTCTTAAAAGCTGAGGAATGAAAGCAGAATCGGAAGCAGTTATAAGAGATGCCTAAAGTCCGGTGTTGAGAATACGACATTATGAGAAAGTGGTTCGCAAAATTTCCCACGATGAAAATTGCCGCATTTGCCAGGAACAAGCAGAAAAACTTTAATCATGTCATCTCAGCTTCTACAATTCTAACAAAGACCGAATACTTGAAAAATCTGACAGAGTGTGCAGTTACCTGCATTGGCTGATCTGTAGCGCTCTCGAAGTTTCAAACACATGCCCCAAGTGATACGAACACTCACCACAATCGGCGACGTCTGGTGGACTGCGTGCAATATTCCACCCCCTCAGGCCCCTCCCGAAGTATTGCTCCCTGTCGCTGAGTGACATGGCGAAGGAATTTCTGAGCTCGCGGACCGGGAGTGGCTCGCGGAGCCAATGAGCTGAGCAGGCCTGGTCCAGGCAACAAATATCAGTAGAAGGCAATGCCAAGAACGAAGACGAATGAACGAACTGATGTAGGAATATATTTGAAAGGAGAATCAGTTTCATGAACGGAAGTTAACTGCCCAAAATAAAATGGAAAAATTAGAACACGATTTTTAATAGGTAAGCACGAGAAATCACAAGGACACACTGGCTTTAAGGTTGATTAATTAATTGAGTAGTCGATGATTCCGAGCGCTTGAACTTCTAAGGCCATTAGTACCGTAAGTGTAGTACACGTATTTTCCTCGGGACTTGGCGGATTTTCCCTGCTGGATGGCGAGATCCGGCGCCAACCTGTCCATCGGCTCGCAGGATTTCCTCAAACAGGTATCTCCCCTAGCGGGGCACCGCCCCAGCCGGGTCAAGCTTAAGTTCCCGAGTAGTCTCCCGACATGTATGGTGGTGTAGTGCATGTAAGGGTAAGTAACGATTGAGAGAATAGAAGGGTAGGTAAAGAAAGATCGCGCGCCGTCTGTGTCCCGTTTTTTAGGGTACTGCTCCGGCATTCGCCTGGCGCTGCTCGGAGGCACCGCATAAAACTACCGCTCAGAGCAGCCGGCCTCTAGAGTTCTCCTTCAGACAGCGGCTGAATTCGACCTAGCTCTCTAGTAGCCTGAGTTGAAAATCCTGCCAGCGTCGGGATTCAAACCCTGAGACCTTCCGGTCATAAGCACCGCGGTGACACTGCCGTAAGAGACAGGCAGGCTGGATTGGTTGGTTGGTTTTTCGTGTTTCCGGGCGCGTCAACTGCTTCGGTCATTAGTCCCGTAAGTGTAGTGCATGTTTGTTCTCGGGAGATGGCGGTTATCTTCCCCCGCTGGATGGCGAGATCCGGCGCCGACCTACCGTCGGCTAGTGGGATTTCCCCCTAACCAGGACTCTCCCACCAGCCCCAGCCGCCCCACCGCCCTAGCCGGGACAAGCTCTAAGCTCCCGACCGGTCTCCCGGAATATGTGGTAGTGTAGTGCATGTGAGTGTAAGTGTGTGTGTGTGTGTAAGGGGAGAGGATAGGACAAAAAGAGGAAGGAAAGATCGCGCGCGGTCCGTGGCTCGTTTGGTAGGGTACTGCTCCGGCATTCGCCTGGTGTTGATTGGAGAAACCACGGAAAACTACCGATCAGAGCAGCCGTTCGCTAGAATTCTCCTCCAGACAGCGACTGAATTCGACCTAACTGAAAAGCTAATGTCGAAAATCCTGCCGCCGTCAGGACGCGATCCTAGGACCTCCAGGTCAGAGGTGCTGCAGTGACATCAGTTGATGCACTGAGCCAGCGCTCCCGGTCAGGCAGGCTGGAACGAAAGCGTCTCCGCCTGGGAGGGAGCGAGAGCGCGTGGTCGGCCGCCCGGCGCCACCACCGCCTCGTGTAAAACGCGCCCATTAAGACGCCCCGCGTGCAAAAAGCGCTTCCGCCGGCGGGCGGGTGAATTATTAACACGCGCAACATCATCAGCATTGTCCTCTTCTCCTCCCTCCCCCCCCACGGCCGCCGCCACCTCACGTTACGCAATTGTTACGCCGGCAGCGATGGTGACGGCGGCGAGCTAAGAAGCCCAATGACCGAGGATTATGGCGGGCTTTCTAAGCAACTATCGGAAAAAATCATGGATTTACATACGCTCTCGCAGTTCTAAGTAGTACATATCCGTATAAGCTCTCATCATTGATTGTATTCCCGCAGATGCAAACAAGGAACTTCTGCACTTCACACTTTTACAAATTATTGTGGATGGTGGATGTGAATTATACAAACCTACTGTAATGTAATGTTTTGTGAATTCTTTCAGTTTCAATTTCGGAATAGTTTAAACGCATTTTTGCCTCCTGAATACAGATCTAAAGATTGATCTTATGTAAGGATTTTAAAGAATTTCAATTGAAGTGTTTACTAAATTTATAGTCTTATTCACTGTTAAGTTTAGAGAATTACAGTTTATTATTCTGTTTGCATGTTGAATTCTGGCTCATTACAAGTCTACGATACTCATTTCTGATTCTCAAACTCGCTTCATTATACTGCAGAAGAATGGTTTGTCTGAAGGTCTCGAATCCATGTTATCCCTCTTCAGAGAAAAGCACTAGCTATTATTGGTTTTGAAACAGTTTAGTTAAGTTAAATTAGTTAGAATGAAACTGATATACCAAGCTATTGTCAGTTCATTCTGATTTACACCTTTCCCCATCTTTCGCGAGTGGAAACATTACGTTATTCACCAAAATCTCCCTCTAAAATGTTTTAAGGGAAAAAATCGAGATGACTATGAGGAAAATGAAGCTTGCTGTTCATTATACAACCTATATTGTTCACACCTACCAAATGTCTTCAACGAAATACAGTTGGGGTGGTAGTTGCTTGTGGAAGGTATCTCAATGGGGAAAACCTGACAAGGCGACGTATAGGTCGGCGCCGGATGTCGCCATCCGGGGGGGAGAGAATACCTCCACCCCATGATAAAAACATGTACTACACTTTCGTCCATGGCAGTTGACGCGCCCAGAAATACGAAATAATCAATGAAACGAGCCGTCTTAGCAGTTGGACTGAACTGTGCAAAGACGATGGTTGCGATTGGATTGGTGTGCGGTTGGATTGGTGCGGCGGCGATGGTGTATCGGTTAGCGTGTCGGACTGTTATACCCAAGTTTGGGGGTTCGAAGCCGTGGATTTTTAAGGGCGAAAAAATCCTTCGTACGCCTTCCTTCGGAGGGGAAGTAAAGCCGGCTGTCCCATGTTAGTACATGTAAAAGATCCTCAAGCCTAAATGATGCCTCTGAGCTAAATTCAAATTGCCTGTTTCATCGCCCAAGTAATACCTTCTTTCTCCCCTAGTAGGTGAAAGGAGCGTAACGAAATTTGCGTGGTCAGGCGGAAGAGCAGGCCTAATGGCCTGAGTCTCGCCACGTAAAAATAAGGCATTCATTCATTCATTCATTCAAGACCAGGCGGTGGTGAGGCGGACTCACGCGGACCTAGGTTTAACTACGTACCTACCTCCTTACAAGGAGCATCAAGTGATAGACGCCTCAGTATACGTCGCATACCCCGGGCATCTGCAAGAGAGATACGTCGAGAAGGGGCTAAAATAATAAAATTTGATTAATAAAACAGTAATCTTTTTTAATAAAATTCAAAATTAACCCCGACCCAGATATAAACATTGTGAAACAACCAATAAGTAATATAAAATAACCCATCGAATACATTTCAATAATATTACCAAAATAATAAGCAGCCGAACCGGATAGCCGAGATCGCTAAGGCAATAGTGCCGTGGCCCTCTCGCACGGAAGGATCGCGGATTCGGGTCCCACCTCGGACATGGCTGTGTTTGTGTACGTCTGTACGTGTGTGTGTTGTCCATTCACCCTTCATTATTATCATCTTTCCATATCCCATTCTCCCAGAATTATCAACCCTGGGGAATAAAAAATTGGATTCAGCATAATGCTGATCCTTCCAAAAAGGAATCACATTCACTTCCCACGGGATAAATGCTACTGATCCTCGATAAATGCAGGTGCATGTTCGCTTGGACCTAGGCGGCCAATAGCGACAAAAAACAACAGAATAAGGTAAAACACTCCTGCAGTAACCAAAGTTCATGAAAACCCAAAGTCAGCACCTTCGCTCCTTCCTGACCACCAGGAACCTCCGCCAAGTGGATTTCCTCTCCTTCGCGATGGACGCTGTAGGGGAGTGGTCGTGACCCTGCTCTGCAAATTCACCTCCGGCGACAAGATGCGTGTGCAAGGAGAGCGCATTGTCGCCGAGGCCATTGCGGGCAGCGCCGCTGGCTACAGCCGCCACACCTCTCTTGCCTTTTCCGTGGTTTCTCCAATCAACACCAGGCGAATGCCGGAGCAGTACCCTACAACACGGGCCACGGACCGCGCGCGATCTGCCCTTCCTCTTCCTTGTCCTATCCTCTCCCCTTACACACACACACACACACACACACACACACACACACACACACACACTAACATGCGCTACACTAACACATATTCCGGGAGACCGGTCGGGAGCTTAGAGCCTGTCCCTGCTGGGGCTGTGCCCCGCTGGTGGAAGAGTCCTGGTTAGGGGGATTCCCCATTAGCCGACTGTAGGTCGGCGCCGGATCTCGCCATCCAGCGGGGAAAGATCACCGCCATCTCCCGAGAAAAAAACATGCACTACACAAACGGGACTAATGACCAAAGCAGTTGACGCGCCCGGAAACACGAAAATATCAATTCAGCTAAAGTTCTCATGCCGACTGCAACCTCCTCCCTGTTGGAAACAGTTCAGCTAAAAACAATTACATCCTCCGAGCGCGTCCACTATTGATGTCGTTGACCCCGTAAGTGTAGTAATTATTTTTCCTCGAGAGGTGGCCGGTGATCTTCCCCTTCTGGATGGCGAGATCTGGCGCAGTCCTACCGTCAGCTAGCGGGGTTTCCCTTAACCAGGTATCTCCCACTAGCGAGGCACCACCCCTAGCCGGGACAAGCTCTAAGCTCCCGACCGATCTCCCGGCATGTGTGGTTGTGAAGTGTGTGTTAGTGTGAGTGCGTGTAATGGGTGAGGATAGGACAAGGAAGATGGAAAGATCGCGCGCGGTCCGTGGCCCATTTGTTAGGGTACTGCTCCAGCATTCGCCTGGTAGTGATCCGAAGAACCACGGAAAAATACCATTCAGAGTAGCCAGCAGTTAGAATTCTCCTCCAGACAGTGACTGAATTCGACTTATCTGACAAGCTAGTGTCGAAAATCTTGCCACTGTCGGGACTCGAACCTAGGACATCTAGGACAAAGGTTCTGCAGTGACATCGGTTGATGCACTGAGCCACTTCTCCTGGCGTGTGAAAGTGATAGTGACACGACAGTGATGAGGTAGGCGTGAATGTGGCGGGCTGTGACAGGGACGCACAGACTAAAAGCGTGGTGAATGTGATAGTGCGAAAGCGCATATGAAAGTAGTAGTAGTAATCAAGGTATAAGACTCAAGTGTAAATAGTACATTTAAATTAGAAATAATAAAAATAGCTCTACGCAACTTAGGTTTAGGAAATCCTACATATTAAGCTAGAAGATAAGCAAACTAATATAAATAGTATGTGCAATAGTCCATTATGAAACGTTGATGTAATGATGAGTATTAATTGACGAGTGTGATATTACGATGCCAGCGAGTATCGTAAACTTCAGATGAATATATTAATACCCATTATTTCATACGGTAATTTTTCTACGACTTTTATAAATTAAGCTTTTACATTCAATAGTTTTGTGGCAGTTATGCAGGATTCAGCCAAAGCCACCTAACCCTACCCTCGCATGCAGCTGCAGGTGGCTAAAGTTACAGTCCGCCTGCGAGGGAGTACTGCGCTCATATCGGATCAAAGTGAAATTACGATCCAATATATTTTAAATAATATTCTACGAAAGAATACAATGATAAACAAATTAAAACTGACAAGTATAATATAATATCAAATGCAATTTATATGTACTCAATCGAACGTAACGTTTACTAGAACGATTCTGAATTTATTAATAAGAGTGAATACTTGGTTTGTAAACTTCTCTGTGATTGGTCAAGAACCTGTATAATAATGGAATCTGTACCGAAATGAATATTATTATGCAACTGGTTGCAGTCAGCAATTTTGCGATGTCTGCGACATAGTACAGTTGACCGCCTACTTAATTCATGGTGTAGTAAAGATTCACTCATTGAGAATACACATAATTTGTATTTTAGAAACAATGTTTGTGTCCGTTATCATTAACGTTTACCTTAACTTTATCGAATAATTTCACTTGGTAACCTCAACGTGCTCAATCTTATTGTAAACCTAACTGAACAAAGAGTCATGGTCTACCGCATTTCATATTACTTCAGCGTGAAATACACCGCATACACAGTAGCAAAGGGGTTCGTTTCAAATGTTTCAATCGATATTGCAAATGAGACAGTGATGTTTAGTTAGGTTTAGAGATAAGGGTCAATGATGGCAAACTACGTGGACGACACTGACTTCTACAGCTTACATGATTTTTCTCATGTATTCCCACGATTCTACATTGAACGCGTTTACTGTAAAGTACATACCATGAAACAAGCGAAAGTGTTGATATAAATAAAAATTCCTTTTTTACTCTGCTACAACAAAGTATTAACAAGCTTTCTGCTTATCCCTCCAAGCAACATGCTTTGTTATTGTTGATACGAGTTTGTGGCATTAGCTCATACTTTTAATCTACCTTTTAGCTCTCAAAATAAGCTGAAAAGAGAAAATTACAGAACAATGTTTATTCATCGAGAGATCCTCGGAGGGTATCGTTAAAACAGACACAAACAGACAAATGAGAGGTAATGTTAGAACAATTTACCACCGCCAGCGCGTCCCAAACCTCCTAACAAAGCTCCCGGGAGCGGCGCAGCGATGATCGATGGCAAAGGTCGCTCTCCCACCTCCGCCACTCGCCTCTGGTCCTCCGCGCGGGGCAAGGCGGCGAGATAAGAGGGCGGATAATACAGAAAAATGGCGGCGCAACCTTCGCAGGGCCTTCTCGGAAGGGAGTCGCTGCCGTGGGGCCGCGCGGCGCCGCGGGAGCGCGCCACAGCCTCCGCGGAGGGGGTCTCCCTAGAGCGCCTCCCTCAATTAGGCGCCGCTTTTGTTCGCTGTAAACGGCGACCGTGGAGTGCTAATTGCCGGACTTTTAATTAATTGAGCCGGAGTGGGTGGCCACCGCGAAGGCCGTTTCTCAGAAAGTGGTAGGGTAGAGCGCGGCGGAGCGGGGAGTGGCGCGGCAGGGTGGGGCGGAGCGCGTTGGAGCGGGGAGTGAAAGGGCGGGGAGTAGCGGGGCGGGTTGGGCCGGAGCGCGTTGAAGCGGGGAGTGAAGGGGCGGGGTGAGGCGGAGCGCGTTGGAGCGGGAAGTGAAGGGGCGGGGTGCGGCGGAGCGGGGAATGAAGGGGCAGGTCGATATGGGGTGAAGAGAGGAGAGGAGGAAATGGGGCAGAGCGGGAGGGTGGGGCGGATCGGGCATGGCGGGGCAGACCGGCATGGAGCGGGGCGCGAGGGTGCGGCGGAGAGAAACGGGCGGGGAGGGCAAGGCGGGTCGGTACAGTGCGAGGGCGGGGCGGAGAGGGTCGGGAAGGGGGAGGCAATATGGAGTGACGGATTAAGGCTGGAAGGATCGGGGTGGGTCGAAGCGAGGCGAAGAGAGGAGAGGAGAGGCAAGGTGAGGAGGGCTGAGCAGGGCAAGGCGGATCGGGACGGAGCGGAACGGTGAGACACCAGGGCGGGGCTGGGCGGGGAGGAAATGGCGAGGAGGGCATGGCGGGTCGGTACTGTGCGAGGGTGGGGAAGCTGAGCGGATAGGAGCGGGGAGGTGGGGCGGGGAGGTGGGGCGGGGAGGTGGGGCGGGGAGGTGGGGGCGGGGCAAGACGGCGCCAAGTGAAGCGGTGACAAGAGGGGCGTTGCGACTTGCGGAGACGGCTCGAAAGGGCGTGGGTGGCGCATGAACGGGGAAGCGTGGCGGGGACTGAGAGAAGGAAGGACTGGTAGGGGTGGTGCGGCTGGCCAGGGGAGGGTTCTGTGTTGGAGAGGAGTTGAACGGCCTGACGCCAGTGCCCGTAATTCCTCGCCTTGTTCGCTGCTAATCTCAAAAGAATCGCGACAATGGCAAATAGTTAGCATTAATTATGGGGGGCATTGTGTTTGTCTGATGTATGGATCTATTTATTTGCGATTGTTGCCGCGTGAATACGGCAGTAATTGCCGAGTATGTTGGCGCCTTGGCCACCGCCGCCGCTGTCGGCAGCCGCCACCGCCACCGCTGCCCGCGTGCAGGCTGAACAATGATCGCGATGGCTTGCCGATAGGTCTCATTCTGCACGCTTGCTTTGTATCTTAATACTATAACTCACTCTGTGTTGAAGGTTTCTTGAT
The DNA here is from genome assembly GCA_011170035.1 of Teleogryllus occipitalis. Taxonomy (NCBI): domain Eukaryota; kingdom Metazoa; phylum Arthropoda; class Insecta; order Orthoptera; family Gryllidae; genus Teleogryllus; species Teleogryllus occipitalis. Next base: position 98,051 of record BLKR01001702.1, on the reverse strand, counting down.
TTTCATTCATGTCCCTTTAATTAAAAGACGATGGGGAAGACATGCATTGAACTTTTTTCCGCTTTTATTTCACAAAAAATTTTAGAACTGATTAAAAATATAATTTAATGATCTCTTTTATTATCCGGAAACTAATGAAATTGAACAAGTAATAATGATTACAAAATACGTAGAGGTACAATGTAGAGGCGAGTTTTTACTGTTCAAATAGATTTTTTTATCAAATACAGATTGTTTTTTTAATATCAACCTGAAAAACTACAATGATGTATTAACATAATTTATCAATGATAATTTAGATATTGTCAAAATAACTATTCTGTTCTTCTTAATATTAAATGTTCTTTAAAAATTAAATTATATCATAAAATATAAAATAAAATATTGCCGTATTTAAATTAGAGTCGTGGAATTTGGGGTATTTCTGCAAATACCGTGCCGTTCACCTCTCATTTAACTCCGAAAATTGGTGAAATGACTTAATGTGTTAAGAACGTAACTTCAAACTGAAATTATGTTAGTGTAAAGGTTTTGGAAAACGTTGAGTTAAATGACTACAAAATCGAAATTCATAAGTAGCTTCTTAATTTCCAAAATAATACATGTGTTCAAGTTTCGAAGAATCGTTACACGAAATCGTTTGAAGCACTTTTTCTCACAAACGCAATGCCGGCGGACTATCGGCGAATGCGGAGAAAGCACTGGCCAAATACACAAAGGGCCCTCTGGCCGGGGTGGGAGAAGGGGAACACCTGTGGTCGGACGTCAAGGAGCAGCGGTGACGGCACACTCACGCCACCGTGCGTCGCTTTCAGGCCTCGTAGAGACAGAGGTTTTAGTCGGCATTAAAGTTTACAGATATATATTTTTGCCTCAAACAAAATCTGTTCTGAAAAATTAGCTCTTTAAAAGAGGACATGTACAATTTTTTTAAACGAATAGTTTAGTGGGTAATTTGTGCTTGAAATTAATGCAAAAAACATTTTCGCAAATCCGCTCAATTTTATTTTCAAACCCCCCTTCCATGGAACAAGTAACGCTTAAAAGAATGGAGCTGATCCGTTTTAGTTGAACTCTATGAATTTTTGAAAATTTCAGATTGAGTAATAATGCGGGAAAGTATGTGCTATTGTAGCACCACTAGTTATACGTATAGTGACGAGTGTGTTCCAGGAGCTATTTCTTTATGCTTTAGCCCGTCTCGCCGAAGTAACTGTGGCTGCAGCTGCATGGAAGTTCATACACCTCTGGTGACACAAGAGGTGAGGCACGGTCTTTAACGTGTACCAGATTTTGCCCGAGGTTTTCATGAGATTTGATTGCCTTCTTTATTTCGGAGCGCCTTAGAAGCTTACTCATTTTTTCAGTGCCCTCTTGTAAATATGGTAAAAAGATCATCTTGAGACTGGAATCATCACTAGATGTAGTATTATCAGCAGTGATAGGGGTGGTTGCTGCCTGCCGTACGGCTTAGTTGGCAGAATTCTCATTGTATCAGTTAGCTCGAAATGTGGGGGAAAACAATCTAAGGATTCCTCACATACTCTAATTACTCTCTCTGATGGCCAGAGTTTTCAAAATTTTCGTTATTTAGATGAAAATAGATGCAAGGAAAATGTTTGTTAAATGCTTCCTTATATCGAAGAGAATATAGGAAAGAAAAATGTTTGTTCAGCGCTTGGTTTTTAGATTAAATTTGTGCATGCAAAATGTTTGTTAATGCTTCGTGATTTAAATAAAACTGTGAGCAAGGAAAATATGTGTTAAATGCTTCGCTATTTAGATGAAACTGCGTGCAAGGAAAATGTTTGTTAAATGCTTCGTTTTTTCAATGAAACTGTGTGCAAGGAAAATGTCTATTAAATGCTTTGCTATTTGGATGAAGCTGTCTTCTTCTTCTTCTTCTTCTTAAAAAGTCTAAGACTTGTTCTTTTCCCAGAATTATGACGAGTCTTTCCATCTTCTCCTTGGTCTGCCAACTTCTCTTCTTCCCCTTGGCCTTTCATCTCTAGCAGTCCTCACGATTCTTTTCTGATAAAACTGTGAGCAAGGAAAATGTTTGTTAAATGCTTCGTTATTTACATGAAACTGTGTGCAAGAAAAATATGTGTTAAATGCTTCGCTATTTAGATGAAATTGTGTGCAAGTAAAATGTTTATTAAATGCTTCGTTTTTTCAATGAAACTGTGGGTAAGGAAAATATTTGTTAAATGCTTTGTTTTTTCGATGAAACTGTGTGCAAGGAAAATGTCTATTAAATGCTTTGCTATTTGGATGAAGCTGTCTTCTTCTTCTTCTTAAAAAGTCTAAGACATGTTCTTTTCCAAGAATTATGATAAAATCCATCTTCTCCTTGGTCTGCCAATTTCTTTTCTTTCCCTCGGCGTCTCATCTCTAGCAATCCCCACGAATCTTGTCTGATAAAACTGTGTGCAAGTGCAATGTTTGTCAAATGCGCAAGTGTGCTGTGGAGTCGCTGAGTGCTGGAGCGGGCTGCGCCCGTGAGGGTGGGGGTGGGGGTGGGGGAGGGGCGTTTATGGCCGGGCGTGCGTGCGGCGCGGGCGGCGTGGGGCGGTCGGCGCCCGCGGCCGCCCGGGCGCATGTCCGCCCAGACCGAGCGCGGGCGAACATCTTGATTAGTTGGTGCCCCCGCCGGCGCCAGGACACTCCCCCCCCCCCAGCCCTTCACCCAGTTCCTTTCCTTCCGCCCCTCCGGTCTCGCTTCAACCCCTTTCATTCTCTCCTTTGCCTTCCAGCAACACCAAACCACCAAAGGTGGCTCAGGGCAGCAACTGATGTCTTTGACCGGAAGTTCGTAGGGTTCTACTCCCGACGATGACACAATTGTCGACACCAGCTAGAGCTAAGTCAAATTCAGTCGCTGTCTGGAGGAGAATTCTGGCGGCCGACTGCTCTGATCGGTAGTTTTCCGTGGTTGTTCCAATCACTACCAGGCGAATGCCGGAGCAGTGTACTGACAAACGAGCCAAGGACCGCATGCGATCTTTCCTTTCCATTCCTTGTCCTATCCTCACCCCTTACACACACACCTACACTCATTGACACTACACAACTACACTTGTCGGGAGACCAGTCGGGTGCTTAGAGCTTGTCCGGGCTGGGGCGGTACCACGCTCTTGGGAGATACCTGTCAGGGGAAAATTCCCGCAAACCCACGTACGTCGACGCCGGATCCCGCCATCCGTTAGGGGGAAGATCACCGCCACCTCCAGCGATGAAAACAACACTACACTTATTGCACTAATGTCCTTAGCCGTTGACGCTCCCGGAATCACTAATCAATCACAATTATCCAGCGGCACCAACAAATCGAATGGATGCCATGTCTTCGCACTCCCTTTTGAGTCCGTTCCGAGGCGGCGAATTCGTTTTTTCTTGCATCACCCTCCTTACCAACTTTCGTCTCGACCTCTTATTTCTCCATGGGCTCCATGTCTCCCTCTCCCTACTACTGACATATTTCGCTTCCGTCCTACCACTCATTCTCCTCTCGATCACTACTTGATTCTCCATTAAGTTTACAGCAGTAAGGGCCCTTCAGATGGAGGATCAAACGAACGATCGGGGATCGCACATGAGCTCGGAGGTGCGTTTAATGGCCTGGGATGGCACTGTTCTGGCAGAATGCTTAGCTGTCCGTTAAAGCAATCGAGGCCTTTCATGAAACACATATTGACGTTTTTTGTTGGTTTTTACTTCCTCATTGTCGCTTACCACGAAAACAGAAAGTTATGTAATGCTGCGCGAAAAAAACGGTGTATTTTTGGCAAAAAGGTCTTATTACAGGGACCTGGTAACAAACAAGTGGATAAATCCAGTAGCTAAATTTTGAAAAAAATCCTCTAACACGTAGTGTAGCCATCCATGTTTGATGGGTCCTTGATACCGAAAAAATCGAATGACGGCAAAACGTCTCTCTTTCCGTCTGTCCGACTGTCCGCCCGACTGTCTAATCCAACTAATCCAACTTTGTTATATATATATATATATTGCTTAATAGACATAACTTTCTCTCCTCCTTTACCCCGCATGTTTCCCTGCGTTTACTCCGCTAAGCCCCTATTAATCTGGAAATTAAACCGGAAATTCAAACTTTTAGTTTCAGATGTTTTGTTTTCAAATTACGAATTAGTTTTTAAATGTTACTCCGGGTGGCCGATAGTGTAATGGATCGGTAGTGCATGAGGAGGAAAGTTCTGGATAGCTGGAGAACCCAGAAGAGCTGAAAATCCAAAAAATATAATGTACTGATCAAAAAGATTTCTCGCGAAAAATATTAAAGTTACAAATATCGTTTTTTAATCGTTGTTTCTAAAATAAAAATGACATTTCATTAAAATCCACCTCCTACTGATGAGCATCTTTGTTATCCAGCAGCAGCACACTGCATTTAGTTTTCAAATCACGCCGACTTCCAATAGTCGACTGTTTCAAAAAGCGGGTTCGCTCTGCAGCGGTAACTAAATTCACTCACACAGAAGTACCTAAGGCAACATTTAGTGCACAGCAGCACTAAATGCTAACACTCCCACTACAATGGTAAAAGGAGCTGAACAGCACCAAAAGATAAAACGACTGTTCTTCAGACATAAGTTGCACAGATAACTTCAGTGACTTTTTGTCCAACTAAATTACCATTGAATAAATATAAAAATTCTATCTCTAAATGCACAGTGAGGACCAGAATAATGGTGGGCTACATTTAAAACATATATCAATTTTTTAACTGTAATATCTAAAGATATTAAAATTAAGTTCTAAATACAATATATCATGGTGCTATTCAACTTACATTTCACTCTTCATCAATAAATATATTTCTTCGACTAAGAACATTTTACATTATATGTGGGAGCACACACTCTCTAAGCACTATTGATTGTGACACATTGCGTCTCCCCATCAACATTTCGAAGATAATATCCCCAAGATCATCACTAGCTCAGGAATAATTAATTTTTTTAATGCAATGTATATAATAAGAATATTGTTTTTACTTTTGAACTTATGAGACTAATCGTTATCTCCCACTTTTACGTAGGTTTTTTTATGGAGTGAATTGTAATGGAGCGGTAGAAAACGGCAAATTTGTGACAGAAAAACTCGTATTGTGTGACCCTGGTATCGAAAAAGGGGATAAATCTTCTTCCTACAAGTAGTAAATTACTTTCTTTAAAACGATGCGTATTCAGAATCCACATATTATGGGTCGTTGATACCTAAAATTCAATTGATGGCAAAACCACTCTGTCTGCTTGTCTGTCGTTTGGATTACAGCTGCACTCCGTGGGTAATGATTCCTTCCTTAACAATATTATTAGTTAGAAAATTTATTAGTTAGATATATTATTAGTTAGATATTTTATAAGTAAGATACGAATATTGAAGAGGTTTTCGTAAACAAAATGTTAACGAACTTTTACAGAGGCACGGCATTGTAGTTTTCTTTCCGCCAAGCAATGTTTTCATTATTTTATGGGAAAACACAGTTTTACTCAGGCAACACAGAGACATCAAACATTGCAATTTGATTGAAAAAGCCCCAACGACTGCCAAATAATTTCCTGGTTTGATGTATTGCTGAAAGAAATTAAGTTTATGCTTAACTTTTATTACATTATCTTTACTTCCCTAAACTAAATTCATCATTTTAATAAAGCATTAAATCTATCCTTCAAACATCTGCTGTGCCATTCGTACACCCGCTTTCTGGCTACCTTGCCCGCATACTAGCTCCTCCCAGCTTCTTCCAACCTCTGCTGAATGGAACAAGACCACAGTTATAAAGAAAACAAGCATTGCTTTTATTGTGTACATACGCGCACTAAAATTCAAATGTCTGCTGCCGGCGCCGCGCCAGATATGAACTGCTAAGCATTGTGAAGCGTCCGGGGTCACCTCCAGCCATGGGCAATATAACAATGATGTTCATTAAATTCCAGGCCTCCGCGGCGCTCGGAGCTTGCCTTTGTGGCCGCGGGGTGCGCCTGCTGCGTCGGCCGCACCGCATCTTAATGTGCGGCCCGCGTTTTAATTGTTAACCCTAGCAGAACCTACCACAAGGACTCACACGTCCATGGACGATTATATGTTTTTTTATAGGTTTTAATTATTTTTTAAGCTGAAAATCATTGATATTGTTTTTGGTCTCACAAGTCAAGGTCAAGGACTCACACGTCCACGGACAATTATTCGTTTTTTTATAGATTTTAATTATTTTTTAGGCTGAAAATCATTGATATTGTTTTTGGTCTCACAAGTCAAGATCAAGGACTCACACGGCCACGGACGATTATTTGTTTTTTTATAGGTTTTAATTATTTTTTTAAGCTGAAAATCATTGATATTGTCTGGGGTGAGCCTTTTGATCAAAATATGATGCTGTTTATTACAAATTTCAATGCATGATCCCTTTATTTTTTGAAAATCATGTATTTAGATTAACACAGTGATTTAAATTGCATTTTTTTCAATAGTTTTATTAGCAACGTGTTTTGTTATCAACAGTGTGTTCTGGTATCATTTAATAAATTACTTTTGCTTATTAATATAACGTTGTACAAAAAACAGAAAAGCTCACCTTATTTTGAGGCATTCTTTATTTTTTTACATAACTTTTTTGGTGTTGCATTTTATTATATGATATCATAATATCATATTATTCTCATTACTATGTCATTTTATGAACTGAAAGGAATAAAGAGAAGGGGAGTAGCAAGAATGACACTAATTATCATCATACATATCCGTAAATTGTTTATTTCACCTGATGGACTCAGAGATTGATTTAATTTGATGTTTAATGGTGTTTCTGGTACAATGCGGAAATATTTTATATTTTTATGGTCTAATATTTTTATGTTTATGAAATCAATATTGTGATTATAATTAACTCTATTTTGTCTGTTTGAATAATCAAAGATTTTTTTTGCATGCGTAATTTTAATTTTCTTTTGGTTTGCAAAATATAGGACACAGATTAATTTATTTATTTAATATGATAAATCATAATATGATAATATCATAAAACATTTTCTAGTTAATTTTTTTTCAAATTCATGTTTTTTTAGTAGTTAAATGTTTTTTGTTGAAAGCTCAATATTTTATTTATTTTTTTATATTACTGATTGTAAAATATTTACTAAATGTATTTGTAATATCAGGTATGTACGGTAGTTACAGAAGGTAAGTTTTCTTTTAGTATTATTTATGAAAATATTTTGTTTAACAAATTTTACGCGGCGCCAAATATACATTTTAATTAATTTTGCAGGGTAATTGTTTTCTACAATATTTAAATTTTCTAAGTGGAGTCTTGGGTTTGTTAACTTTAAAAGAGTCAACCAGGTTATAAATAATGCCTATATTTTACCTTTTTGGGTGTTTAGATAAATAATTTAATGTACTGCCAGTTTCAGTGATTTATTTGATCAATTAGTAATTACGTTCGACCATCGATGAAATTAATGTCACGTCTAAGAAATTAATAGAATGATTTTATTCTATTTCAATAGTTTGGTCAAACTCCAAAGAAAATTATATATTAATGAACATCCAAAAAAATCTTTGATTATCCAAACAGCCAAATTTTATTGGTAAAACATTGTGTTAATTGCTTTTATCATTTAATACAAATGATAGAGAAATTGAATTTTTTGTTTAAAAGAATGTACAATATTATTTACACCAGTTTATTGATTTATCAGAATTGCCGAAAATCGTAACAAAATTCAAGATTAAGCAGTGAAGTTCAGAGCACCATCGCCCCCCTGGGCGTTGCACAGGATCATTTACAGCGTGGTAGAGCTGGGGTTAAATTCGAGCCCTGCGTGGCGCCTGAGGGTGCCTTTGCGGCCCAGAGCGCGCCCGCGTATGCTGTACGGCGCGGCACCGCCTGCATTTTAATTGTCCAGGTTCCCGTACGTCGCGTCGGATGAGAGGCTTCCCGTCTTCATTACAGCCTCTCCCCCCCTCCCCCTCCCCCTCCCACGGACGGCGCTCGCTCACTTCTATCGCCTGCATATTCATCGGAGATGTTTGAGGCAAGTACACGTTGCTTTAGTTTTAGTGGTGTGAATTAACATTTTATGTATGTTTGGATGACGTTATTCGGTACGGAAATTCCTCCAGTTCACTTTCGACGCGATGGAAGAAAGTCTCATTATTGATGGAGAGTGCAATCAGAATATGCAGTTTTCTTTGCTTTCTAGTTCTGAACCGTGGGGGTAACAGTGTAACGTGCCGTTGATTGATAACGAAGTGGAAATGTATGCATGAATCAATGAAACTATTTTCAACAGTTGCATTCAATGACTTTCAACCGTGTGTGGTATTATTTTTCAGGCTCGAAATACACTTCAAAGTATGTTATTTATTTTAGAAGTATTTCAAATTACATATTGTGTCATTTCGAAATAACTTGTGTTTTGAACTGTGAACTAATAAAATAGCATAGTCTCAGGGAGTGCGTGTAAAACGGCTTCAAGTACCCTCCAAAAATCATACAGTTATACAGTTTTAATTTCCAATATCGTTTCCTGCATGTCCTTGAAAATGCGCATAACACCGACACTTCCAATTGCAAATTTGAATAATTTCATTCGCCACGAATGAGCTTTTTTATTGCACTCCGTCCTTTGATTTACGCACGGGTTTTGTTTTACTCAAACATTTTTTAGTGTGGATAAAGGAAAGATTTCTAACACGGAAAAGACTGAGCACTCCAGCATTTTGAATCTAATCAATTGTACACCTGAGAATAATATAATAGAAGATTTACAGAAAAATACTAAGAGTATCTACAGAAAATAGTAATAGTAAAGGGCCAATGATTCACAACTTTGTGCACCTCCATGCGCCGACCAGCTACCGGTGTCCCTCATGTTTGAACCTAGTTAAATTCCCATGCTTGGAGGTTAAGAGCGACATGAGGCGAACATGACGTATTCTCTTCACCGTAACTAGCAATATCCGCCGGCTTGAGCTTTTCTTCGTCACACAGCTACAGAAACTGGGACGATTTTAAAGGAAAGCTACAACTCTATTTTTGCCTCGACTGGGAACTGAACCCTGGACCACAGCACGGGAAGCTAGTATGCTGCCCATGAGCTATTCCAGAGGATGATTAAAATAATAATAATAATAATAATAATAATAATAATAATAATAACAACAATCATTTATACATGTATATAGGCATTATTATGGCTGTATTAATCCGACTTTTGCCAGATAGCGGTGACCCAGGCATGGGCCCTGTTTTTATTTATTATCCACTGAGGGTAAGGGTGACATGTTGCGAGCATGATGTATGCCCCTTCACCGAACCTGCTTACTTGGCCTGCCTGAGATTTTCATCACGCAGCTACAGAAACTGAAACGATTGTAACTAATGCTACAAGCTCTATTTTGCATCGCACAGCTGCGCTTTACATGAATCACCCGATGGAATAATAATAATAATAATAATAATAATAATAATAATAATAATAGTAATAATAATAATAATAATAATAATCGATAAATACCGAGAGCTAGCATATGCAGTGAGAGCCCAGTGGCATGTTGCACGCGTTAAACCTGTTCCAATTGTTCTATCAGCAACTGGAGCCTTACCAAAACTTCTTAGCAGATCGTTAGACGACCTAGGAATTGACAAGAGTATTATCATCGCTCTTCAAAAATCAGTCATCATCAGTATGTGCTTATTGGTCAGGAGGTTCAAGAGAGGACATGTGAGATTCTGGAGCTTTTAAATTTAGCTGTTATTTTGTAATTTTAAGGTTGATATTTTATATTGTATTATATTAATTATAGAATATTGTAATGGTTAAAAATTTCAGTTACCATGCTTTGATGTTGTATCTGTGTAGTAGCTATGTAAGACCAATAATTTGTGTGAAAATGGAATAAATAATAATAATAATAATAATAATAATAATAGCATCTTTAGCAATAATAATAATAATAATAATAATAATAATAATTAATAATAATAATAATAATAATATAATAAAAATAGTGTAGTGAGGAGTATGACATTGCAGTTGGTGGTGGAGCTTGATTACCTCAATGATCCCGAGAGTTGTGTCGGTGGTGACGAGCTTCTGCAAGGCTTCCCTTGTTGAGTAGGTTGATGTTGAGGGGCCAGACGAAGACATTCTTGCTTGGAAGAGCCTCAACGCACTCGAGGAAGAAGATGTAGAAGGTAGAGGAGGTACTCGAAGGGCTGCAAAACAGCATCTGTGTCAGCGTTAGCAGCGACTGCATTTTGAATGCAAAAATAGGTAAAGATAGAAGGGTCATCCACATTTGGATGTTCTTTATATTCATTTCACATTCTGTTTTTTAACCCATGGACAGCAGGTCATTGGATTAAAGTGGGATGCTCGAATCTTGCTTCCAGCCTGCAAGTGGCGAGGGCTGCCTTTGGCAGGCAGTAAAAGTTCCGGGCTGGACGAAGCTATGTAGAATGGCGATCATGCAGGGACATGTAAATGGTGTCCCGAAGCCACTGGGTCGCAGCAACGGATAACAGGAAATAACCCATGGGTTAAACGATCTTCGTACATGCCGCCTGCAAACTTTTCTTGAAAACAAAGGAAAATGGAAAAGAAAAAAATAAATTTTAACGTACCTTGTTATACCAACGTGCCTTGTTATACAATTCCTGATCAAAATACGAGCTAAAAGTGTGATCTGTATCTGGCCATTCCACGGATGTTATTTAATGGGACGCATAGTCAGCATAGTAGCTCAAACTCTTAGTGATAGATGGTCAGTGGATGAATTGGTAGAAGTGATAGCGCTTTTACTATGCAAAAGCAGAGATGGAAGTTTTCAAAACATGAAGAGGATGTAACGTAAACAGAAGACCTACCCTAGAGTCTAAAAACTAGCTAGTCGATAATACTCAGAAGCAGAAAATTCAGAGAGTAACTTGTTTACATTCAGGAACAGACGGAGAGTGCTCGTCGGTAGAACTATCTACACGGCGAATATTTAGAAACATCTGATATTCATGAATACATCGGTTCTATTGAAGGTTCACCTCTTTCCAATAAATCTTCCTTGAGTGGTGAAAATTCACCTGGCTATGAATCACATGATGCGACATCTCCTTCAAAGCAAGATAGAACACGTTCACCTTCTTCCATTTGAATACAGTGCACCGTGGAGGAGAACATACAGAAATGTCAAGGCTAAGAGATTGATAGACATTGTGAATGCTGACTTAAATGAGGTGGTAGAGATCTTGATCAATCACATCGTGTATGCAACCGGATCTCTTGTATATAAGGTAATTTTGGAGCTAACCAAAAACATCAGCGATTGACAACCACAGTAAACAACGTGTTACTCCCAGGATGAAAAAATAATATGAAGTGGAGAGTCGACACTCAGCGGGATATTTCATTCTTAGTCTAGACATCTCTTAAGTAACTCTTAAATTCAACGAAGAATACTCAATATTCTACAAAACATCAAACAACAAATGACAACGATCCATATAGTGGCCGAGAAGATAAAAAAAATTCACGCATTAATCAACGTATCAACCGTTACCAACTATGCTATATTTACGTGTACAAAATAGATTGAGACAGGCTCTATAAGGTTCTATCCCAATTTGCCACAAAAACCAAAGAACAATGCCAAGAAAAAAGTTTAGACATTATTTCGGTAGATATCTCGAAGGAAGGTAGATCTTATGTATTTTGTCTATAACCAGAAGTTGATGCCGCAGATGAACTTGTGGAATCGGTCAAAAATTTTAAGGAATTCTCAGAGGACGTCCCCACTCAAGGGATCAAAACACGGCGAACTGGAATTTGCCATAGTTGATAAGATCCAGAACTATTGGATCAAGAAATTAATAGCATTACATCCCATCTGGCAAAAGCTGTTTATGAAATCTTAGAAAAATACCAGCAACTCCCGAAATAACTCAGAAGTGACATCACGTTCCTGGCATGCAAATGAGGAAGCAATATCTTTTCAAAGAATTATTGGCCAATCACTTGTCTGTACCAAGTTATAACTGCAGCAATAGCTAACGAGATATACAGGCACCTACAGGAGAACCATTTGTTAGTAGATGAACAGAAAGAATGTCGTTAAGGTTCCTAAGGCTGTTAGGAAAATTTTCTACTCAACAAAGCCATCGTCAATAATGTAAAGGAACGAGAACCTAATTGAGCATGACTTGGATTCATTTCCAGAAGACTTTCGACAGTGTACCTCACGATTGCATACTGGAGACATTTGGAATCTATTGGTTTCATCCTAGTCTTGAGTTTTGGAAGGCTGTTATGAAGCCATGGAGTACCATGTTACTTATACACAGCGGACAGCTGAAACAAATTCAAATTAACAAGGGACTTTTTTCAAAGAGTTTCACTATCACCTCTAATGTTTTGCATTAGTTTGATTCCACTATCTACAGAAGAGCTCAGTGCGTCTCCGTTCCCGAGAGCTCTCGGCTCTCAGTGGACGGCGGAAACCAGCGGGAGCGCAATGAAGTGGAATGGTATTGAAGTGAAATTCATCATCATTATCAGCAACAGCAAGGATGAAACCTCTTGATCTTTTCCGACTTGAAATTGTTCTTGCCATCCCTTCAAGGGGCGTCCTATACGAGTACTTATTTTTCCTTTTGGTGTATATTGAAGAATAATATTACTTATCGTATATTCTGGCATACTCAGCATTTGACCTTTCCAGTTTTCTCGTTACTTCTTCATGATATATATAACAGACTCAATACATAATTCTTCTTTGATTTTTTCGGCCCTTGCATGCTGCCATTGCTCTCTCCACATTGTGGCAATGTTTCGTACAAAGCCGAAGTTCACGACCCGACAAACGCCATCGGATTCTCGACAAACGCCACCGGATGGGTTTTATCGTGTGTTCCGACACACTATATACTCGTGGGTATCATAGGTGTAGAAGCGTAGACAGAGTACGAGCCAGGGGATGCAAAAATTGATTATTGGAAAAATGGTTCAATTTAAACATGTTTATTTATAAAAAATACTCCGTATACATCCTATAATTTTACTTAGCACAATACACAAGTTAAAACGATATGTTTTTACATAAAACAGTTCATTACTTATGAGTTTTTAAAAACATAATTTTTCTTATGTTTACATTAAATCTATGTAAAACGTCCTTGTCCATTTCTTATACACCCAACATGTACCGCCAATTTAACCACTGTTGAACGCAGCCACGTTTTCATTCTCCCCAAAGTACTAGATGAGCGCATAAAGGTCCTCGTAGTACATGGTTGGGACAGAGAAACAAGCAGACCATGTATGTTTGTGGGAAACATTTCCCTGCATCTTTTAACAGTTTCTCCATTTTCAACTCTTTTATATTGTCTTTCTCTCATGCCATTTTCTTCCAAAAGCTGTACCATAGTTCTACTTTACTACCAAACTTCTCCAGGTTATAAAAGTCACAGAAAAGATACGATTGTTGTCCCTACTCTTGTACTTACATCCAACATCAATGAGTACATAAAATGCAGGTAAAATTGTCATACTAATAAATCGATTACGTATTGGCTACAGATCCAATGATATACAATAGTTTTCAAATAAAGAATAACCTACATGTGTGATTTGTATTAAGCTATGCCTATCTTCAGAAACAATGCTATGCATTTTAAAGTGCAAGGGAAGCAGATGAAATGTAACAGCAAAATGGGAACTGAACATCCTTTAGTAAGCCATCTTTGTATTATTAATGTAATCATTGTGTCCCTCATAGAAAGGGGAAAATTATTAATTGTAAGGAAATATTAATGGTTTATTTGTGTATTTCTTGCACTTCTTAAAGAGCATTTTATTTTACGTAGTATATATATATATATATATATATATATATATATATATATATATATATATAATATTATATAACGTTGCAAATAATGGTTGTCGAGATTTTAGTTTAAATGCACTTGTTTGGAGGCGCGGACACCAAAATGTGTTATTTTTCATTCTTCTCTTCCGTTGATGAACAACAGAGCCGAAAACATGTATAGGATATTTCCCCCAAAATTGAATATTCTCCAATGGATCTGGGTCGCCAAACTCCGTCAAACTAATCTTTTAATTTTGGGTGTACTTAACAAGAAACTCCAACCTATTTTCAAATTTTAATAAAAATGATTCAACAATACTCCATTTTTTCTGTAAAATTTTTGCTAGAATCGTGCAAAGTATGTTAGTAAAAATGACACAGTCCCAATGAACACTGCGGATTTTTCGAACATTACAAATACTTCAAATATTTTGAAAGCTCTCCGGCAACAATCTATATATTTAAAAAAATAAGGTATTCTGCCATGGCTTCGTTTAGAGCTTCTACTGAACCGATTGTAGTATTTTTTCCTTTAAATGAAAGAACGTGATCTCTAGATATGTTATCATATACTGTTAGTATTGATTCACCAACATTTACGGTGTAAATTAATTAATTAAATCATTCTTTAATAGTACGCTTATCAATAGTCAATTGTTTTCTTCCAAAGCTGCTTCATGGTGGCTTTGCTTGATGTTTTGTTTTGATTTTTGAGATTTGTTTACAATTCGTCAAGGTTTTGTTTCAGTGTAATAATTGCATTGTGGGGTTGATAGTTGGCATGTATTTGCTTTTGTGGTGTATTTTGTAGAGAACATTCGGACAGTGGGTTTTGCTCGGTTGTACTTAAGTAGTGAAGTTGTACACAGGTTATGTCGATCGTTGCCCACGCGCCCAAAAGACGCAAACGTACATTAAGTGGATGCAGGGAAAGAGAAAGTCAGCGTAGAAGTCGTGTTAGTGAGGTCATTTCGTTCTCTGTTGGGTCGTTGTCTATGAAATGTCAGTTTTGTTCTGCTTTGCACTTCCCATGTGAGAGAAATTCTGCAAACGAGTTTACTCTGTGTTGCTTAAATGGGAAAATAAGTTTACCTTCGAGCAATTAGCCAGAAGAAATCAAAGTTGTTTATAGATGATGACACATCAAAAAACTTAAGAAATAATATTCGTCAGTATAATAGTGCTCTTTCTTTTGTGTCATTTGGTGCCGATATTACATTGCCACCTGGTCATGGGTCATACATGTTCAAAATTTTGGAAACTCTACATCACAAAATATCTTCGTTATACCCTGAAGATTCAAACAACGCAACATATTGTGAACATTAGTCTGGGCACAGTATTTTACATTTATCTCAGATCTCACCGTCAAATTTTGACGGGTTCTCACTAGTATTATTAAACATAATTTAGCGCAGACACTATGCTGTCAACGAAACCTGTTCTTGGTAATTAAATCTTCGAATGATGTAATGCACAGGTTTCCAAGTTAGGTTTCATTTTTACGGGTTTCAATGATCGGAGCAATTAAAAATTACATAAACAAGAATGTATCGAGAATATGGTATCTAATCTACCGTTTTTTATTTCTCGTATGCTTTAGTATATACGAAGTAATATATGTATTATATGCGTAGTATAAGAAAGATAATAATATCTCGGACAATTTCGAGTGGATGAATATTTTCGAAATTTTCACAAGTACTTTAAATCATAAATACATTTTAAGTCAAATTATCACAATGGCTTTCTGTTCATTTTAATAAAGATAACATTTCTTGAATGTGTTGTAACCGTCAAAATGACTGCGTCAGTCGTTCTCATGTTAAAGAATTGGAAAATGTCAATTCGACATTTAAGGAATGTTGCATCCTTTTCATTAAATTTAGTACATGTATTAACTGTTTTGTAACTATTGATTCTATTTTGCAGCTTTCAAATAGTAATTAGAGAAGATTGTCTTTGAAATTGAACTACTACGTTTAACAATGCTTTAATTTTTTACAACGGAAAACACGCAAAAGAAAAAAAATATTAATAAAATAACGAATTGAATATTCATATAACATTTCTTCCCTCAGATTTTTAAAAATGTATTCCTTATGATACCATACATGATAGATAAAATGATATAGAGATAATGAATTGACGAAAAAAAAACAAATGACAAACATATCTTTTGTAATATGATTTCGTCGTCTTAGATAACGATATAACATTTCACACACATAGATTTATTTAACTACAAAGAATAATAATTTAAAACCAACTACGTCATGACGTATGAAAAATTTAAATTTAAAAATAATGTTTAATGTTTGGACTGACATTTAGTTATGTTCTTGCTTGAGCAGTAATAAAACGCATGGATGACTTTAACAAGACAAAGACACATCCCCGGAAACAGCTCACTATCAAAAAAACAAAGTTCTGCTCTGCGAACAAAGTTCTAAAAACTCACACTCATCGTTCCTATCAGCACCACGCATCTTCTCCCGTGCAATTGTAATGCACTGCGCCAGCAGACACGAAGTAATGCAATATATCTGTGCGTTGCCATTATCATCATTAACCGGCGGCAGACGCGCGGTTCCCAGCGAAAAAAAAAGTGGAACGTACACCCGTGACGCGCCAGTGAGCAGGTCACGACTCGTCCTTTGTTCTAATACGCGGTAATTAGGCTTGTAATGACGAGCGTCCGCATTGTGAAAGTACGCACAGCCGTGTTCGCAAGCGAATTCATAAGCCTACACATCAGGACTGCAACACGACGTAGCATCATCTCCTAAATGAATGTTTTAATTATGTTTACCTGCAGTTTTAGAAATGGAATACGTCGCTGATATTCATCTGGCTGTTGCTTCCCGATGCTGTCTCCATAACTGCAACAAGAGTTACAACTCCGATTGCATCTTGGCGCATTTGGAAAGCACCGAGTGCACAAAGAAGACGTTTTCGTTTCTTGTGGCGGCGGCGGTCGGGGCGGTGCAATTTCCATTAAGATGCATCAATATGTGCGAGGCCGCGGGCGAACACGGAGCCGTCGCCAGCGCTGCGATTGTAAGCAGCGACGGCCGCATCGGGCGAGGAGCCCTCGCCCTGGACGCGTCAATCCCCGGGAGACGGATCGGCCGTCGGCGAGGCGGCTCCGGTCCTCCTCACATCAGCTCCTCGCTTCGGAATGCGCGCTCACGCAGGGAAGGGACTTGAAACTACTCTACAATGAGTTGGCATTAAAATCACACATAATGCAACACACTTATTTGTGATTGATTGATTGTTTCGTGTTTCCGGGCGCGTCAACTGCGTTAGTCATCAGTCCCGTTAGTGTAGTGCATGTTTTTTTCCTCTGGAGATGGAGGTGATGGATAGCGAGATCCGGCACCGACTTACCGTCGGTTAGTGGGGTTTCCCTCTAACCAGGACTCTCCCACCAGTAGGGCACGCCCTAGCCGGAACAAGCTCTAAGCTCCCGACCGGTCTCCAGGAAAATGTAATAGTGTAGTGCATTTTAGTGTAAGTGTGTGTGTAGGGGAGATGATAGGACAAGGAAGAGGAAGGACAGATTGCGTGCGGTCCGTGGCCCATTTGGTATGGTACTGCTCCGGCATGCGCCTGGTGTTGATCGGAGAAAACACGGAAAACTACGGATCAGAGCAGCCAGCCTCTAGAATTCTTCTCCTGACAGCGACTGAATTCGACCTAGCTGAAAAGAGTGTGTAAATCCTGTCATCGCCAGGACTCCAACCTAGGACCTCCCGGTCAGAGGCGCTGCAGTGACATCAGTTGATACACTGAGCTACCACTCCCGGTTAACACACTTATTCACTATATAATTAACAAATATCACAAATATGCAAAAAAATAGTGGACTAAAAACTACTCCAACACGTACTTTCTCGCATTATTTTTAAATTTAGAATTTTTGAAAATTCAGAGAGATCAACGCAAATAAGACCCGCGCTATTCTTTTAATTTCGAAATAATATTCATTTCGCCTTGTTCCATCCGCGAAAAAAAATGTAAAGAAAGAAATTGGAGCGGATTTTTTGAGGGGGAAATGATATTTTTTTTAAAATATACCTACATTTCGCATCAAATGACACAAAAACTAATCATATTTTTGAAAAATTGAACGTGAACGTATTTAAAAATACGTCTTCAGGGAACACATTGCATTCAGGAAAAAATCTCTGTCTTCAATATTATAGTTGTAGGATGACGAACCAAAAAAATTACACTTATGCAATTTTCAAAACATCCTGGATTTCAACGATCATGAGATATGCACCATTCTATTAAGTGTCATTTACGCTATTCGAAGATAAAGTTTGTTAAAAAAAATTTGGTTCTATTTTCAGAATATTTCGAAAATATTTTTGAGGATCCATGTAAAGTAACCTCAAAAATCAAACTATCATTTGAAACTCCCAAAGTCTGGAGTTTATTCAGATCGATTAGGGATTATAAATATCGAAGTAAATCGGCTGAACGGTTTACACGGTAGCGTTGATCAAAGACAGGCACACAAACGTTTTGCCTTCTTGTTAAAGATTTTTTTCTTTATTTGGCTAAAGGATTTATCCAGTTTTTCGTTACCAGTGCCCGGCAAAAAGAGTTTTTCTACCGAAAATTCACCGTTTTTCGGCGCATGATTACAACACTGTCTTCTTACGATATACGTAAGTAAGGGTAAAAAGGGAAGTAAGGGCGAAAAAGGCGTAAGGGCGAAAAAGGCGTAAGGACGAAAAAGGAAAAATCTGTAATCAGAAATTCCATAATTTTAATTAATAATTATTAAAGCCCGGAAGTTCAGGCATTTATTTTACCTAAAATATGCAGTTAAAAAGGCATTTATGTTGATTAAAATATTCATGAAAAAAAGCATTTATTCTAACTAAAGTAGAGGTGCAAAAAGGTATGTAATAATGAAAAATCACATTTAAAAGGAATTATTGTAAAAAAATTATAAATAAAACTATTCACATTTTTATTCTAACATTTACATTAGCACTTAATATGTAAGGAAACAATCTTCTCTTGCTAATCTCGATTCAACATGACCGTACGGTATTATGGCTACGAATTTGGTTTTGTTCGCCATGTTGTTTTTTTGAAATGATTTTGTGTACTCCTTTTTGAACCTTGAAATTGCAATAAAGCTTCTGCTTCCACAGAAAGACAAAACACGACAAAATGAAAATATACTAAAACAACTCCAGAAGCACAATCAAGTGATTCCTGTTGACAAAAGTCACGAAATAATAATGATAACACAAAGGCATTTTGCTACACTTCGAATAATTTCATTATTTTAGGTAATCGGTTAACGGCGAATTTTCGAGAGAAAAACTCTTATTGCCATAACGAAACCTCCTGGTAACGAAAAGTTTTGGTAACGAAAAAGTGGATAAATCTTGGTTTTCAAAACGTCATGTATGAACTAGCATCTAAACTACTAGTTAAAAGTTTGCTTAATGAATATTCCTAAGTCACTCTGAACTGGAGCGAAGCCCTGTGATTTTGAAAAAAAAAAAGAAAAAAAAAAGGAAATAAATTTGGGGGTACTTGTCGTGAAGGGGATTAATTTGGGGGTACTTTTCTGAAACATTTTAAAAACTTTTCTAACAAATTGCTCTATTTTTTCTTTAATTTCTCGTAAGAACTGAGTGAAATACATTTAAAAAGATATTTACTGTTAACACTGTATTTTAGAAAATTATTTTCAAAATTTTCAAATCTTTTTTACGTTTTTATACAACTACATTATTGAGGATAGGGATTTTTGTCATAATAAAAACAATTTTTCGAAAATATGGGTAGTATTCACATACTTTTGCTTGAAATATACGCAATTTTGAAACATATTTTTTCTGCAACCTCTTTTCAAATGGCTGTAATTGTGATCTTTAAATTTTCTCCTCATAAGTATCAAATGATACAAAAGCATTTCGGATACAATGGCACTTGATTATTGAGTGAGATTTTATTGCATCACTAGCAATTTTTGTTGATTGTGTTGTATTGTTTGCTGGTCTTTAATATAACAGAAAACACGTCCAGCAGATATTTTCTCGAGGAGGTGGGTGTTGATGGCTTGGAATAGGCGCTGGTCAGGAAATGCAATGAACATCACTTGTTTTCCAAGCCATTGAATTAAGATTTTGGGTTCAAGGGAAGAGAACTGTTGTGCGCCTGGGGTGGTGAAGGTGGGGTAGGGCTGTGGGTGGAGTGGGGGGCGGGGCGGCTTCTGAATCTTTGGAAATTGGAAAAGTTAAAAATAATGCGAGAAAGTTTGTGATGCTGTAGCTTTTTTTACGGATGCAATAACACAATTATTGAGAGAGATTTTATTACATTAGCAATTTTGTCGATTATATTCTTTCGTTTGATTGCCTTTAAGATAACGGAAAACACGTCCAGCAGATATTTTCTTAATGAGGTGGATGCTGATGGGGTGGAATAGACAATGATCTGGAGAGGGCAGTGAGCATGACTTGTTTTCGAAGCCTTTGAATTAAGATTTCGAGTTGAACTGAAGGAAGCTGCTGTGCGCCTGGGCTGGAGGCGGGTGGGGGGAAAGGGGTGGGGGTGGAGTGGGGGTGGGCGGAGGCAGATGCTGAATTTTCGGAAATTGTAAAAGTTGGAAACAATGCGAGCAAGTATGCGATGCTGTAGAGTTTTTTTACGGATGCAATAACACTTAATTATTGAGAGATTTTATTATATCATTAGCAATTTTTGTCGATTGTATTGTTTGATTGTGTTTGATGTAATGGAAAAGCCATCCGGCAGGTATTTTCTCGATGAGGTGGGTGTTGATGGCTTGGAATAGACAATGATCTGGAGAGGGCAGTGAGCATGACTTGTTTTCGAAGCCTTTGAATTAAGATTTCGAGTTGAACTGAAGGAAGCTGCTGTGCGCCTGGGCTGGAGGCGGGTGGGGGGAAAGGGGTGGGGGTGGAGTGGGGGTGGGCGGAGGCAGATGCTGAATTTTCGGAAATTGTAAAAGTTGGAAACAATGCGAGCAAGTATGCGATGCTGTAGAGTTTTTTTACGGATGCAATAACACTTAATTATTGAGAGATTTTATTATATCATTAGCAATTTTTGTCGATTGTATTGTTTGATTGTGTTTGATGTAATGGAAAAGCCATCCTGCAGGTATTTTCTTGATGAGGTGGGTGTTGATGGGGTGGAATAGAGAATGATCTGGAGAGTGCAGTGAGCATGACTTGTTTTCGAAGCCTTTGAATTAAGATTTCGAGTTGAAGGGAAGGGAGCTGCTGCGTGCGTCGCGAGGCCACCTCCCCCGGCCGTCGGAAGAGCGCCATAAAGCGATCGCCGTGTGGACTCGGAGGCGCTTCATAAACGTGTCCCGGGGAGGCGCTGCGTGCGCCACGTGCGGTTTCGCGGGCGGCCGTGGGCCGCGCTGGCGTCGCACGCCCTCCGCGGCGCCACCGCGGAGGTATACAGCTCTCAAATGAAGCCATCTGAATAATTCCTTTGTCAGAAGAGATATTGCCCCAATTCGAGATGTTCTCTGGGGCTGTGTTTACCCTCCATTAAGGCCGGTGATGGCATTCGCTCGGTGGGGGGTCACGCCTCAGTGGTAGCCCAGCGCAGGGCGGCGGCGACGTGGGCGGCGGCGTGGGCGGCGGCGGCGGGGCGGGGGGCGGAAACGCCCGCGGTCGCCCCGCAGATAGAGACGTTGGCGGCTGCGGCGTTCGCTTCGCGGTTGCAGCTGCTGTTTAGGGGAGGCGCTTAATTCAGAGCTGGTGGCGACGACGCTGGAGGTCCGCGCGTGGGGGTCTTTTCCGAATTTGAAAGGAATTTATTAACTTTGAATCCCTAATTGCGGCACATGTCGACCGTCGCACGAATTACCGCGGTGTTTATTTCCACCCTCTGGCAACGTGCAGGTCGAATGTTTGACGTCTAAATAAAGCTTCCATTACCCCGACAAAACAGGTAGAAAACAGGATGGAAGCGATATTCGTGTTTAGGCCCCCATTCCGGTTTACTACCCCGCAATAACTATACATTGTTGTTTAATTTAGCGTACACAAATGTATTTGGTCTCGTACGACCTCCTGGGACAGCGACTCGCTGCCCTACTTGGCCACGAGAGAACGCGCTCATGACTCGCGGGCAGGAGGCGGTTCCTCACTCGCGCAAATTAACTCCAGGACGCAATTATGAATGCTCACGAATTCATCAGATAACGCACTCTTCTCCACGTTTTATGATTACGTGCCTCACCGTATTTCACAATACGGCATGCTCCCGGACGAGGACGTCACGAGGGAATACAACGGTATCGAATGCATCTTTGCCCCGGAACTCGCAAAAAAGCGCACTCGCGTTAGAAACGTGCACAGCACGGGGTGGGGGAAGGAAGCGGCGGCAGATGCGTCGCGCGCGCGGAAGCCGTCTGTCTCCACCGCCGCCAGGGGCGCCGCGGACGCCGCAAGACGCGGCAGGTGCCCGCGCCCGCCCCAAATCCCTTCGCGGCGCGGCGCGGCGCGCGCTGCATTTGTTTCGCGTCGGTCACTTCGTCTCGCTGGCGAACAGCCGTTGGGAATTATATGTGCACGTTTGAGGATGAAACGCAACAACTGTATTTTGACATGTTCATTTCTTTTCGAAGCCAGTGATGCTACAACAGGACACACTTTCTCGCATTATTGGTAACTTCTCGGAATATTTCCAGCACATCATACAGACAAGCAAGGATAATTTCACATATAAATTGAACATTCTTAACTAAAGACCTTTCAATGTATAGCTTTATGAATGCATTCGAAAATACACCTTTTGCATATCTATATATACATTCTTCCCCACTTCACAAAAGTTAAATAATACCATTTTATTAAATGTAGAGAATATTGTAACCATAACGTCAAGTAAATCAAGCCGCTTTATCTTATCTCTCCCATCATGCCGCCGTTCAACAACGAACTTTTCAAATATCAATTAGTATGGCATCAATATCTCGTACAGAGGTAATATCAAGTAAATATAGAATAAAAGAACTAACTTTAAACGCATTATAATAAGTTTACGATTATTACATTACGTAACTTATCATTTACTTTTTTACGTAAATAACAGTTACGTGTCTGTAATTTATCTTTTTGCTAATCAGAGAGCAATGTGTCATCGCCTCAAACGAAGGGCGGGAAATTCGAATTTACCATTGTGATATTTTTCCACTTTTCGAAAAATGAATGTGTGCCGAAAATGGTACCTGCACCATTTTATTTACCTTTCTTTGTTACATACATAAAAAATGAAGAAAAAATTGGAGCCGTTCCTGAGAAATTAATTGTTTAAAATTTAAAAATTGCTTAAGTTTAATGCCAAATTTCGCAAAACATACTCTTATTTTTGAAAAATTGAACATGAAATTATTGGCAGAAATGTTTCTGATATACCCATTTCATTTAAAAAAATTATCTTCATAATTGTAGTTGCAGAAAAAACCAAGGGGAATCACTCCGAAAAATTTTTAATTTTTGGAATTTTCGAAACATCAGCAATTAGACTTGCAGCATTCTCTTAAGCGTCATTTACGCTATCTAAGGTCAAAATGTAATCAAAAATATTGTGGTTTTTAAGAAAATAATTGTGGGTTTGAGAAAAAAGAGTACCTTTAATATTATAGTTCTAGGAAATGCCGAAAAAATTGAACTTCCGCAAATTTCCAAATAATCAGGTATTTCAAAGAATATGAGACTTGCACTATTATCTCAAGCGCATCTACGCCATTCGACGACAAAATTTAATAAAAAATTTGGACTTTTTTTTTCTTTTTAATTTTAAAGGGGGCTTTATGTAACATCCCCCGAAAATCAAAATATCAAGTACAAATTCAAGGGCCGCGACATCAGCCGTATCAATTGGAGAATATCAATTTTGTAGAAAAAATGAGCTGAACGATTTAGGCGTTAGCGTTGACCACAGGCGGACAGCCAGATGGGCGAACGAACAGACAGATGTTTTGCCGTCAGTCGATTTTTCGGTATGGAGAACCCACAAAAGATGGATTCTGACTACACAATGTGTTAGAAGAAGTAATTTACTAAACATACGGACAAGATTTATCCACTTTTTCGTTAACAGGGTCCGGCAATTAGAGTTTTTATGTCAAAAATTCGCCGTTTTCCCTGCAGAATTACAATACTCTTTACTGTGTAACCAGTAGCGAGAATGTAAAAATCGCTTGGTAAATAAAATCCGTACGGAATAAACTAGAACATAAAATAAAATATGAATTTCACAACCTGAATACCATTTGTGATAAATAAACAAGGTAAACGCAGACGAAGAAATGAAAAACGGTAAAATATTTTGGTTAAAATTGTTAATATCAGAAATACAATGGGAAAAAACTTCGTTTCATATATTCTCCCATTTTAATGAGAATAACGAGAACAGGAAGTGCAGATAAAAACATCGTTGCATTAATCTCCTCTTTCAGAGTTTAGTATAGGTGTTTGATTTTCAATAGGGTAATATTTCGCATATTTTTAATCAAATTAAATGTTTTGACACGCTCCACCAGATCATCGGAATGAAATCATCTTGTGAAACAATGTCTTCCAAAAATATAATGAAATTAAAAATTATTGGATCAATATTAGTAGATATCTTTACCACTATTTGCATTCTATAGTCCATGGTCGATATTTCTTTTTTAAGTTATATTAAATAGATTTTTTCTCTTTCTATCCATTCAAACCATCTTCCCTTACACTCAACTAATTTTATTAATTATCCGAAAATCAAAAATTGGAATTCTTACTTTCCCTAAATAAAAAACCGAAAACTCGTCATTCCAATCCATTCCATCACACGGTCACCAACCGACACTAATTACATTTGTAGGATCGAAACCCTGACAAAAGCAACTGGTCGGAATTCGAGATAAAACAGGCAACTAATTTTTGCAATTTCATGCCTAATTTATGAGTGGGTCAGCTCCCGTGTCGCGAACACGGAAAAGTACTTGAGCGCAGGATGGTCGGCGAGGCCAGGGCGAGGGGACAGTGGCGAGCGGCAGGCAGCCTGCTCGATCGCTGACGGCTGTCGCTTGGCGCCAATGGAGGGGCAGCTCCGGTAAATGGAACCCCATTAGCGATGCGCGCTCCCGCAGATGGCGCGGTCGTGTCACTTGGAGAAGTCGTGGGCCACGGATCCCTCCGTCAGTGTATCACTTTCGGCTAATGATCATATCATGCGAGCAAGTATCATCATCACAAGTGTTTCGGAAAATGAGAGATCATAATACTTGAACTCCATAATTGTTCATGCTTCCTAGTTTTCACAGCAAACGTGTCTTGGTAGGTCCATTCTCTATAATGTAAATGATTATCAACATAAATTATTGTTGGTAATAATATATTACAAAAAACACGAGCATTTGATCTCTATATTGTTGATAATAGGTCAATTAAAGTTCGTTTAGTTGTTTCTTTGAAAAAAAAATATTCTTCACAATGTCGAAATTCGATACCATCTCTACCTTACTACACGTTTTACAATCAGATTCTCTTGTTTACAAAATCAATAACGGTTATATTATCTTGATACACACTGTTTTGATTTTATCGCAAAATGTTAATAAAATAGTATGCCTATTAAACTGTATATTAAATAAAATAAAATAAGACAATATCTAGAATTAGAAAAGGTTACTTATTTCCACTGTTGAAATTATGTATGGAAAGATGTCAGAATTTCAACGCATCTTTGTTTCATTTTTTACAACATACACTGTATGTACACGGCTATCGGCAAATACAGGTCCTACTAGGGCCTCCTGTGGAAACCACCGCTCCCCTGGGCAGGTAAGGCTACCCTCAGTGAAGAGAACCCTCGTGCTTACTGACATCACGCCCAAGTGATGACCTATCTTGGGCCTGAAACACAACATATGCGGATAGTAGACCTTCGCCCCATTTCGGTGTTCTGGAGTTGGGCCCGGTTCCTAAATTACGCACGAAGACTTATTAGGCATACACCTCACACACAGCAACCGGTCGAGGGCATCGACACGGGTGAGGGATCGTGGAAGGATTAAGGTCCTGATACGCAAGAGACCGGGAATGTCCCGCACGCTACACACACGCACACACACACACACACACACACACACACACACACACACACACACACACACACACACACTCACACTCACACTCACACTCACACTCACACTCACACTCACTCACTCACTCACACTCACTCACACTCACACTCACACTCACACTCACTCACACTCACTCACTCACACTCACTCACACTCACTCACACTCACTCACTCACTCACTCACTCACACTCACTCACACTCACTCACTCACTCACACTCACTCACTCACACTCACTCACACTCACTCACACTCACTCACACTCACTCACACTCACTCACACTCACTCACACTCACTCACACTCACTCACACTCACTCACACTCACACTCACTCACACTCACTCACACTCACTCACACTCACTCACACTCACTCACACTCACTCACACTCACTCACACTCACTCACACTCACTCACACTCACTCACACTCACTCACACTCACTCACACTCACTCACACTCACTCACACTCACTCACACTCACTCACACTCACTCACACTCACTCACACTCACTCACTCACTCACTCACACTCACTCACACTCACTCACACTCACTCACACTCACTCACACTCACTCACACTCACACACACACACACACACACACAGACACAATTGAAAACATTTATGAAACATTCATGTGGGTTTCGAATCCACAGCCTCAGTAATGGAGCGCTTCTGCCCAAATCCCCTGTCTTAGGAGGTCTACTCAACCGACAGACCTAATTGTAAATCTATTACTGTTATGTAACAAAAAATAAGTTTGAAAAATACAATAATATAACTAAAACAGGGTCTTTGTAGACTGCAATGTGTTTTGAATCTACGTACAGTACGATTACGAATATGTGTACCGCAACATTTGAACCATTCGTTGTCATAGTGACACGTAAACAAAGTTATTCTAGCTTTAAAATACACGAGTATAAATATTATGGTCAGTAAGGAACAATTTTCTGTAAATTAAATAATTTTACAATAAATGTAGAATAAAGCATATTTTACAGATTGTCTCAATTCATACAATGATTTAATGTTTTCTTATTTATTGAGGTAATTGTATTTTATCAAAAATCACGTATATTTTCTACATATTTTCAATGTTTCGGACCGCTAATACATTACATGAAATAATACTTTCATAATTCCATAGAATAGCAAAACCTATTTTCATATGGATATTTCCCGAGGAACATTTTAGAGCTGTAAATGAAAAAATGTCGTTCGAGCGTTTCTGTACCTGTGCAATTTTTAGCACACGAAATCTGTTCAGATTTGGAGAAACTTGATAAGAGATTTTTTCGTATTTCCCAGAACATTTTAAGAGAATCATAAAAATAATGTGCGTTTTTGAGGACGAAATAAGGATCTAAAATGCATTTGGGGGATGTAAAAACACCTATTGAGGAGATCAATACTTCATTTCATTTCTCTCGACAAGAAGAATCAGTTGAGATTACTTTAGCCAGGCTTTTCTGAAATATTCTAAAAGAATTATAGATTCACTTGTGTTTTGTTGTCTCAAGCCACCTGAATTGGCGAAAAGATATGAATATTTTTATGGGGTGAATATTTCTATTCCTGGTATTATTCCTTTTCCATTATAACTTGAATCGCTGCTGTTCATCAGGTGGACGATAATTACATCTAATTTTGTAATGAAACACCAAAACGTTAAAAATGTAAAACAATCGACACTTTTTTGTGAAAGTTTCTGTGCAACCATGGCAACTGAAATATTTTTAAAAATCTGTTTAGTATCAATTTGTTTAGTACAAACAAATGTATCACGAACTTACATACCGAAGGCTCCGTACTATTTTTATTTATTTATTTATTTACTTTACGTCAAAAAACAGTTCAAACTGCGTATGACGTGCTATGGGGAAAAATGAATTGTACTAACCTCGTTTGTAAAATGTAAATTGCAAAAAATGTAAGTGAGCATTAGATAAAAAAAACGAACTAAAAACATTTTCAACTCTATACACCACAGGGTAGAATAAATTAATGAATATTCTAAACAATCTCTTAGCATGTGGAAAAATTCGTAAATGGTTTTCCTTTCCATTCAATTTCCGAAGCGAAAATAGTATTGTTCCCTGAAGTTATATTTTTGAAATTAAATTTCACTCTTCGTCCATTTATAAAATAATATGCATTTTTAAGTCTAGACGAATAACTTAAAACACTGAATGACTTTAATCTATTTTGTCTCTTTGCCACAGAGAAAGTGATTTTTTTGAGAAGCTAGTTTAAAAAATATTAAATTTACGATATCGAATAAGCTAATAAAGCACCGAAAAGACAGATATTTTTAGTATTTTCCACATGAATTAATGCTACACAAATAGTAAAAGAATAAAATAAGAAATCCCTCCTCCGCGATATCAGTATGCGAAGTGCTAACTTGATCAGTCGCTACTCGAACGAAGAGCAGAAAAGACGAAAACCACTCGGGCTTTGAGAGGTTCATGGACTTTGAGGTAGGGTCTCTGCGAAAAAGGGTCTCTGCGACGCACAAACAGGCGCCTGCCGGGGCGCGCACAAAAATGAAGGTATTGCTCTTAATCCTGGGATAGCTTGCAAATGAGTTGGCGAACCAGAAAGGAATTACGAACGGGAGCGACCGGAGTCTCCGGTGGAAACTGTGTAAATTACTCAGGAGACAATGGCGACCCCCACTCTGCTAATTACACTTCTTACTGACTCAATTTAAGTTTTTTCTGGCCCGCGAGGTGACACAGCTTTCTCAGCGGATCAAAAGGACATCAGTTAGATGGAAGTTGAAATGAGAATAGGAGCACTTCCATCGCAATTAGGAGAGGCGTCTTTCCCGAAAAAGATTGGATTAATACGGCGTCGAGACTTTCTCGTTAATTCGGATGGAAATTATCTCTGGAATGTATGCGCCGCCGGTTGGTTTTTACGCGGAGAATTCCAGGGGGCCGTTGGAGGGGAAGGGGGGAGGGGAGGGGAGGGGGAGTCTCGAGAGTAGCGGAAGCGCATGCGCAAACGGCGTAATTGTTATGCAATGGAGGCGAAGGGGTGGTGGAGAAGCGGTACTGTTGGAGTGGGTGGGGAGGCGGGTAGGGGCAGGGAGGTGGAGGAGGTAGACGCAATCAGCGCGAGTTTGTTTGTCCTTGTTAGAGGAAATTACTTTAAAATTGTGGAAGAACACTAATTGAAGGATAATTGTCTTTATTATGTGGCGTAATCAAAGCAGACGAAAGTAGGAAATGCTGTCTCTCATTGTCGTTTGTGAAGGTAGCCATTTCGTCTGCGGGACTTTCATGTAGGAGGACAGCGGTTGACTGCACAGGCGCGGGTTTAATGAGGGTTTGAGGAGCGCTTTCGAGAGTTTTCTCAAACGCGGCTTTATTTTGTGCGAGAACCTTTTGTATAAACGAATTATGAAGCCGCTGCCTCGGAGTGGGTTTTGAGTCGTCCATGTTGGTGGTAGCGCCGTGCTGTGCCGCGCCAGTTTCGTCCGTAATGAATTAACGATCAACAAAAGAGCAGCGGAAGGGAGTGAGGGCGACGCCGCGCGGAGCGCTGGCAGCGCGACGCGGAATTCGCGACTTCCTTTCCAGGCGATTGCCCTTTTCAGGCGACTGTGGAGCCTCTCAGTTGAAGCAAATTGCTTGAGTTTTAATCGACTTCGAATTTGCTATAATCACCATTCTAATTTCTTCTTCTTCTTTTAAACATTGTAGCCATAAGTAGCCATACCTAGAGGAAGTTGTTTTGATAAGAAAAATCTGATCTACAGAATACCTTAAAACGGAAGCATTCCACTTGGCAGACATAATAATTTTGACTTGTAACAAAATTTAGACATCCTATTTTAGAACAAAATGAATCATAGAAATACTGGATTTCATTTAAAGAAAACACAGTGAATGTAACCAATAGGGGGGGTGCCATCTGTGCGATTGCTCAGATTTTGGAATAACTGGTAATTGGTTGCGAAATACAGTAATCAAATCTTCTGGTGCTAAAAGTATTATGGTACACAAATGTATTATCATAACTTACACTTTCAAAAATTGTAATTAATGATTTTATTACAGTCTTCAAATACACAATTTGAGCAGTGCATTACTTATGAATATGCACTGAAGGTCAATTTTTGGCGAAAAAATTGTTTACGAAATTGTTCTTACGGAGTCGCACTTTTACTGCCCTTCTTCCTGTTGCGGCAGCAAACGGGTATCAACATAATGATCTGTGTCATGCCTCAACAATTCTGTATTTTGCAAAAACTTTAGTTTGTAAGTAGAAAATAATTTGAAGTTTTACAGCTTAAATATCTCCAAAAGAGGTACAAAACCGAGGTTGTCGAATTTAGTTAAAAAGTTCTCTCACATGTGGGAGAGACAGATTAAACTTACAGGTATTAATGAATATGGTGTAAGTTAAATTTTGAAATATTCTGAGATCATTGTGTGCCAAAACATTGAAACCGCCTCAATGCCATTACACCTAGTTGCATTGCTGATTGCATGAAAATATATTTTGTATATAACTAAATTGCGATCATGAAAAATACATAGGATTTATTAACTAATTCTAATGTCCCTTGGTACACTGAAACTGCAACATTCATTTTTTTTTCCAACTCGTACAGTTTGTTCTTCCCAAAGTACAGTGTGTTGACGTTTAGCGGTACCATAGCAAATTAAGTGTAACGGTGTTATTAGTTTCAAAGTAAATAAATTCTTGCTTGGATTTTCTCTTGGATCTGTTTTCTTATTTTCCCTCCAACATAGAGGCATAAGAAGTATGCGATGTTGTGTCAGATTTAATCTCTCCATCCGTCTGCTCCATCCGTCATCTCTCCATCAGTCTGCTTCTAATTTTATCAAAAATCTACGAACGTCTAATCCATACAAGACTAATAAAATTCATCAACAATATAAAAGCAATCCCATCGGAACAATTCGGATTCAAACCAAATCATTCCACCACCCATCAATTATTGCGTATCACTGAAGCCATAGCTAACGGTTTTCATCAAAAGAAACACACAGTGACAGTTTTCCTTGACGTAAGTCAGGCATATGACCGAGTTTGGCATCAAGGCCTCCTATACAAAATGCGCACTTTAGGCATACCCGAAACCTACTAAAGATCACGGAAAGTTTCCTCACGAACAGATCGTTTGTAGTTAAAGTCAACACAGAGATATCTACCCCTCACACTATTGCCGCAGGAGTACCAGTTCTCTCTCCCTTATTATTTAACATTTTCAGTCACGACATTCCAATCCAAGGCGACCCCAACGTTGCTTTATACGCTGATGATATTTCACTATTCACCTCTCATAGCGATATCATAATAGCAAAGGAGAATATTCAAAACGATCTAAACAGCTATATTAAATGGACTCAGAAATGGAGAATAAAACTAAATCACACCAAATGCCAAGCAAAAATATTTACTTTACGCCGACCGAAAAATCCCCCCGAACTTAGCATCAAGGGAAATCTCATTCCGTGGACCTCTTCACCGGTGAAGTACTTAGGAGTATTATTTGACAAAAGACTAACGTGGAAACCCCACATCCACGCAACTGCTATTAAAGCCTTGGCCAAAACATCAAAAATGTTCCCCTTAACTAACTCTCGATCTGCCACTAGTATCGAAAGCCGAATATTACTATACAAATCAATCATTCAACCCACTCTAACCTATGTCCAGTATGGGGTGGCGTAGCACCCAGTAACCTCCAAAAGTTAGTTGCATTCCAAAATAAGTTCCTAAGAAAGACCCTCAAGGCACCATGGTTTATTCCAAACTCCCAAATTCATCGCGAGCTCAATATATTGCCACTAAACGAACACATAAGTAAAATAGCCGACCATTTCTTTAAAAATCTTTACTCTTCACCCTGTTCCACAATATTTAATCTGGGTCGTCGTGCTTCATGGCCCCGTATTAAATCAAGGTTCCCCAAGGATAGACTCAGACCACCGTAACTTGTTTTCTACACCTTTCCTAGCGCTACCCTAACTTCCAACATGACACCTCAGACAAAACCTTAAAGCCTGAACACCCTTCAAAAAAAGATCATGTTCACGAGTAGGAATGAATACTCCTTGCTATGGATGGCCATATCCAAAATGTTATAGGTATATGGACTATTATCAAACTCCTCGAGAGACAGAAATGTCGAACGAGAAGAAATAATTTAAAAAAGATTTAATCTCTCTGCAATCGATTAAACATTTTTATTAGCTCAATCTTCTCTTCAGTCATTGCACAGTTAGAAGCTCTGTATCTTGAATGTGGAACGTACCTCTACATTAGTGCCTCTACGTGTTGAAAAACAGTTGTTAGGAATTATGTTAATCTACTGAACCATTTCACTTCTGCTATTAAAAAACAACTAAAAAATATAAAAGAGTCGCGGGAGAAAGCCTATTTGAATTGAAATTGAGTGATCAAAACAAAATCCGGACTTCCCAAAATATGAGCACAAAATGTCAAGAGCTTCGTTTGCGTTTCAAAGGTAAGAATCGTTTCGTTTCGAAATTCTTATGATGTGGATGAGCAACGAAGTATCAGTGATGGCTGCTACTTTTGTTTTATCGATGTGAAAGGATATAACAAACAAAACATCCCTGATCCATTGAGGAAATGCTGAGATGGCCCCTTGTTTTGCTTCTGGACATAAATGTAACTTCATTTTCGGTGCACGTCTTCTAGAATTCAGTGGGAAATACAGTTATTCAAATTATCGTTTCCATGTTGTCGCGACAGGAAGTTGTTCCTTGACGAAGGACATCATGGATATGAGCCCAAAATTTATTGCTTATTTATCCTTGAAAATAGTTTTTATTACATGGGAGCATTTTTTAATTAAAAATTCAATTAGTATATGACTGAGTGTAGGGATCACAGAATTTTGAAAATTAGCACAGAATTCACTTCTCTCCATAGCACGTCATACGCAGTTTTATCTGTTTTTTGACGTAAAATAAATAAATAAATAAACAAATGATAAATTGCTTATTCCAACCATGAGTATGCCGTTCCGCCTATTTCTCACAGTAGTGACATCTTCGTGCCGAAAGAGATTTTCAAAGCAACAACTATACTGTTACGTTAACAGTCAGGGAATACACAATATACCTGCTTTTTTTACTCTCTCGCCTTACGAATTCTTTTTGCTTATGAGACAGTGTTGAAAAAACATGTTCACTAAGAAAAAGAAGACTGACATCTTCGAGATGCTCTTGGACCAGACATGTCAATGAGAGCTTGTAGCTATAAAACGATTTGTGAAATCATTTCCAAAAAGTGAAGAACGTTTCGAATTTCCAAAACTGTCTAAAGAATTGTGGGTATTGACACTCGTATTCTCCAATAAGGTATAGTCTTCCCTCAAACGATAAAAAAAAAGCGTTAGAATTGTTGAAGCAGGTCAATCATAGATTCATAAGTAACAACAATTTTCTCGAGTACAGAAGCATCATGAAAAGTTTACATACAGTATTCAAATCTCAAGGTTATAAAATGAGTTTGAACATCACTTAATTCCCATGAGAACTACTTCCCAGAAATTATGGAATACTTCAATGAAGAACATGAACATTTTTATCAAGATTTATAGATATTTAGAGTTGTTATCCAGAAAAATATGATAAATTCATGCTGGGGGATTAATGCTATTTGAAAAATGGGTACTTCGGATTCCCACACATGAAGTGACACTGACAAGAAGTATGAAGAAAAAGAGGCCTCGTAACCAAGACTAGTAGGTAAAATGGTGAGCAAATATTATTTTCGCTTAAGGACAGTAAAAAAATAGTACTTGGTGACTTAATAATTAATATAGTTCCTCCTCATAACTGAGTACGTATCCCAGCTACTCTGCCATTGCAAAAAAAAAAAAAAAAGTAACAGAAAAAAACTGCTTCAATTTTTAGTTTCAGCACACCCCCAAACGTACATATCAGTTGAAACATTGCATGATGTTTTCCAAAAATGTTTTTTGCAGACCTGTCATAATGAATACACTCATTTTGGAGTAACATTTTGAATCCTTTGTTACATTCTCGTTCGCTCAAAAGTATTCGTGGAAACTTTGGTTGAGATTGTTTCAAGTGTTCAGAGGTATTATGGAATATGCACATCGATTTTTATAAAGAGATTCATATTATTTTTAGTACATGTAGTTATTAGGTAATGATGTTTTAAATTTTTTCTATATTGTGAGGTTGTCAGCGACTTTTGGACTGACTGATTGATTGACACAGTAATAATTGTAGGTGGGCAGAATGACATAAACTCTGGCAGTCACTTTGATACAGAGAAACATTTGACAAAAATACAAGAGACTGCAAAACACACTAAAGTAATCATGACCACTCTGCCCCCCTGGCACAACAACATTCCTATTAACAACAAAATTAAGATCACAAACCATCACATAAAACAGCATTTGAGAGGAACACCCATTACACTTGTTGATCTTGACAACCTCTCAAGAAAACATTTTACTCGACATGGTCTCCACATGAACCAGATAGATAAACACAAACTAGGAGCCATGCTCATTTCACACTTACTGGGAGCCCCTGCCCCAGTCATCCCACATCCATCTCCCACCCATCCTTCCACCTCTCCATCCACACCCTACTTGCCCACTCCACTTCTTTCACCAGCCTCCAGTCCTCTCTTACCCTCACCAGTCCCTTCTCCTACCTTCACACTTCTCCTGCCCACTCCACATCCTTCACCTGCCTCCACACCTCTCTTAGCCTCTCCAGTTCCTCCTCTGAACTCCATACCTCGTTTACCCACTCCTTCGCCAACTCCTACACATCCTACTCCCCATCCCATCCGTAAGTACAATTTCCGCTGCAACCGTAAACCCACTCCTGTTTATAACCTGTAGCAGCAAACATCAGTAGGAAAGCAAAAAATACACAAAAATAAAAACTATCTTTACATTCTTCATCAAAACGCACAGTCACTGAAAAACAAACTCACTGACATAGAAGTATTACTAGAGGGGAAGCTCAACCACATTTCAATACTATGCTTTACAGAACACTGGCTGACCAAGGAACAACTAGACAACACACATATACCAGGCTTCTCTTTAGCTAGCAGCTCATGTCGAAATATTAACAACGTACATCATGCATATGGTGGGACATGCATTTTTATTAAAGATAAAATTAGTTTTGCACCCTACACCAATCGCACTCACCTCATAAAAGAAAAAGAGTTTGAAATATCTATCATAGACTTAACTGGAATAAAAACATGGGTCCTATGCACGTATCGCTGCCCAACTGGAAATCTGAAAATCTTCTTAGAAAACCTCGAAATTATTCTAACAAAACTTAAAAACGCAGACAGTATAATATTATTCTTTGCGGTGACATGAACATAAATTGCCTCACTCAATCCAGTAACGAAAATCTATTTAAAGACTTACTAAAATCATAATCTAGAAACAACCATAAATACACCAACCAGAATATCAAAAAATAGTAGCACTGCAATAGATCAAATAATAATAGATTCAAATAATAGTTTTTCTGTTGCTACATTTATTACAGGCACTGCCCAGATTCTAACACTTCAAATAGAAACAAAAATTATAGAACAGACAACTTACCAAGAAACTCGAAACTATTCCCAAGGAAACATAATAAAATTCCAAAACTTATTCAGATTACAAAATTGGAATGAAATATATAAGGCTACTGATACAAACGATAATTTTAACTCGTTCATAAATATATACTTAAGACATTTTAATGACACGTTTCCTCAAAAACTCAGAATGATTCAAAATAATAAAAACAAAACGTGGATTACTAAAGGCATCAAAGTGTTTTGTGAAAGAAAACGCAACATGTATAAAATACTAGCACAGAACAAATGTAATCCCAGCTTCATTTCATACTACAAAACATACAATTCAATCCTAAAAAAAGTAATCAAAAAAGCGAAAATTATGACAAATGATAAGTACATTGGAAATGCACGTAACAAAAAAAAGCTATGAGGGACATTATTAAAAAGACAGCAGCACTAACTAACAATAACAGAAAAAATATAGAGCTCCACTTCAAAAACCAAACTTTACAAGACCCACAGGAAATTGCTGACATTCAATGAACATTTTTCACAAATTGGTAAAAAATTAATATCTCAACATTCCCTAAACAATAAAACACACCAGCCAAACACTAATGTTTCAAAAATTGCAAATTCCATATATTTATACAAAACCACCCCCTCTGAAATTTTTAAAA
The DNA here is from genome assembly GCA_011170035.1 of Teleogryllus occipitalis. Classification (NCBI taxonomy): domain Eukaryota; kingdom Metazoa; phylum Arthropoda; class Insecta; order Orthoptera; family Gryllidae; genus Teleogryllus; species Teleogryllus occipitalis. Next base: position 61,724 of record BLKR01001702.1, on the reverse strand, counting down.
TCATTGGACAAATGGAGAATAAATTCTCAGCAGGCCTGGACAACATTCCAGATTTTCTTATCAAACACAGTGCTCCATATATAGTGCAACCGTTGTCTCATATTTGCAATTACTCTCTAAAAACAGGCATATTCCCAAATGTATTCAAAATGGCAAAAATTAAACCATTATTTAATAAGGACAATAGTTATGATCCAATGAACTACAGACCTATCTCCCTACAATCAGGATTTTCAAAAATTCTGGAAAAGCTTTTCAATGGTAGACACAAACACTTTCTCAATGCAAATAATATCCTTACAAATGCACAACATGGAATAGATTCACTGACACAGCCATTTTCTCCTTTTTAAATGACATACTTATTGCACTAAATCAGAAGGAAATTCCCATTGGCCTTTTCTTAGATTTGTCAAAAGCCTTTGACATTATTGATCATATACTTTTAAGAAAACTAGAAATGCTAGGGATCCGAGGCATTGCAGGCCAGTGAATTAAATCATATTTATCAAACCGTAGCCAAGTAGTTACCCTCCAGCACACTAAAGATAACAAAATCTCCTCGTACTACTCCTACCCTCAGATGATAAATTGTGGAGTCCCGCAAGGATCCATCCTAGGGCCAATATTATTCCTTGTATACATAAATGACATGCCTTTGACTTTAAAAAATAACAAAATAATTTTGTTTCCAGATGACACAAACATAATCATAAAAGCAAAAACGCAACAATTACTAGAAAAAGAAACTCAAGAAACGTTGCATGCACTAGTAAAATGGTTTCAAGACAACAAACTCATCATAAACACCAGCAAGACAGTCCCTCAGGTCAAGCTCCAACATTGAGACTCTTAGGACAATGTATTATTATACAGGTGTATAAGTATACAGGTGCCTCAGAGTAAATGTTTCAAACTTCTAGGATATGAAGGGAGTTCAAAGATGATCTCGTTTCATTGTCTCGTGGTAGGAAATCTCATATAACGAAAAACTTGGGATGAATTTTGACGTCACGTTTATGATTGGTAGGGAACTCATTCTGTACTTGGATGTAGCAGGTAAACGTATTCTAAGGGGACGACACTGGTATGGCAATACCGTTTTTGCTTATTTATTGTTCAGCTTTGACTATAAAAGTTCTGTGATTTCACGGCCATGGGGTTTGATGCATGCGAGGTGGCGCCGATGCATGTTCAGACGCAAACTACAAGTAAGAATCAATACTCTACACGTGTGAGTAAATAAAAAATGCACGTGATCAAAGTACAACAGGTAACGTACCAAAAACACTATACGTAATGGAGAGCCCATTCTACCAGCAATCTGTTTCATATACCATTTCAGTGAGGAAGATGAAATTTAAAAAAAATGAAAAGCGATTTTTTTAGGATTACAGCTCTGATTGCTTTATACTTCGATTATTAGAACATGGCGCGTGAGGGGATATTCACGATGGAACTTTGCTCAGCTTTTCGCGTCTTTCACGGTCGTGGTGCTAGATGTCGCTTGATCTGCAGCACTGCTTGCGCGATCAAGTGACATCTAGCGGCACGACCGAGAAAAAGGCAAAAAGCCGTGTCATATTCCACCGTTTCTCAAGCGCCATGTTATAAAAACCGAAGTATAGATCCAAGGCATTTTTGATTATTTGTAGTAATGTCATGACTGGAATAGCTATTATTAGGGGGCGAATTTTGATGACCTAAAACATCTCCATACATGATCAATAAAATGCTCTTAAAAGCTTTAAAAATGCCCTGAAACTAAAGAAAAATTACGTAAAATTTTTTATCAAAACCAATTAGGCTGAACAACTCAAGCTGTTGGATACGTTACCGATGTAATCGAGGATTTTTCCATTCGTTCAAGTGAACAATCGTTTGGTTTGGACTGTTTTCTTTACCAGAAAATATCTCTTTAGTATCCCGAAATCGGCCGAACCCACAATGGCGCTGATATACGTCACTAGAATTACGTACTCACAACGGCTGTCAAAACAATCTCCGAGCGAACAAATCAAACAGGCTACTGAGTAATTCTGTGAAGAACATTTGTTGCATCTCGTAAATATTATTTGAGGCAAGTATAGTTAAAAATGACATTAAAATCGATGAAATCAACAAAAAATGCATTAAAAATGACGGGAAAAGGTAAAGAAAGCAAATTTTCTTTTGTCATAAAATGAAATTATTTTCTGTACTAAATAGCAGTTTTAAAGTGAAAAGAAAAAAATAATTTCATTAAAATCTGCCCCTAGTTATTATTTTCATAATAATAATAATAATAATAATAATAATAATAATAATAATAATAATAATTAAATTGTCTTTATTTGTGGCGAGGCTCAGGCCTAAAGGCCTGCCCTTCCGCCTGGCCACTTTAAGTAATTTACAATTTTAAAAATTACAGTTGAGGCGTTCGGATGTAATTAATATTAACTGACTTTTCATGTCGCAGAAGAAAAAAAATCAATTTGTGACTATCATCTACATCAATTTATCTGTATGAGCCAAATGAATTTATTGTCATTTTTTGTTTATTCTTGAAATTTTGCAAAATGGAAAGACATGATATAAGGAACATTCTTAAAAAATGAGATAAAAAGAGCCGCCACTTATTCCACTTAGAATCCATAATTCAAAATTCGCCCGAAATGTCAGTTGTCATTACCCGACATGCCTCAACTGTGAACAAAAAACAAAAAAAAGGGGGGTTTATTTTACATTTACGTCTGGGATGCAATACTAGGGACTATCCCGGCATACGCCTTAAGCGATTGAGTAAACCCAGAAAAAAACTCAATAAGGATGGCGGCTTAAGGCCGAAATATTGAGAGGAAGAAATATCAGGGCTGAGAGTGAAAACAAAAGAAAAGGGGAAGAGAAGAAAATGGAGGTGGACAAGAGGAGATAATAAAGAAATGATAATGAAAAGAAATTCGTTGAAATTTGGAGAATTTCATCGAAATTTGAGGACAACAATTCCACCCATTATAATTCCATTCCATTAACGCTTTTCGAACATTGTTTGGATCAAATTTTGAGATGACTCCTTGTTTTGTTTGGGAACATTATACGTAGATTTTCTCCCTTCCCCCTCCCCCCCCGGCATAAGCCACAAAAAACTCGTAGAATTGTAACTTATTTTGACGCAAGTAAATAAACAAAATATTTTTCCTCTTAGCCAAAAGAGTCTTGCGCGCTCTCTTCTCCGCACCGCCCCCCTTTGCGGTCGTTCGCCACGTGGTATGGCCACGCCCACCTCTCGTTGCTTCGTGTTCAATCGACCTGCAAATGGAGTGCTCTGCGTGTTATCTTCTCTCCTGTTGCAGATAAAAGAACCTCTTCCCTTTTCAGAACACTATATTGCTTTTTGGAAAGGTAAACTCGCATGTTAACCGGTCATTGAAAATCAGGATTAGGTATAATCTAGGCGAAAACATTGTAAATGGTAACAGAAAAATGCTCTTATTAGAGAAGTGACATAAATATATATGGATTAAAGTATCATAGTGCGAATTGTCTAAAAAAGTAATGACGTTCTATGACAAATATTAAAATGGACATATTGTGAATGAGATAAATTATTGTATGGAAAAGATAAAAAAATAATTACTTTAAATGTACACTAAACTTTTTTCATTCAGAATATGAACTTATAATAAAACTTTATAATCATACAATTAACTATAATAATAATAATAATAATAATAATAATAATAATAATAATAATAATAATAATAATAATAATAATAATTTTTATGAGTAAGAAAAATTAAAAATTCGAAAATATTACATACTTTGAAAAAGGAAAATCGTATTTCTTGCAAAATTGTAATTTTATAATTAGACAACTCACAAAGTGAAATTGGAATAGTAAATTTTATTATTCAAATGGTACATCATTGCATCTCTTCAATAATAATAATAATAATAATAATAATAATAATAATAATAATAATAATAATAATAATAATCTTTGACTTCAAAGGTACTTAAAAAGAACTTTTAAAATTTTTCTATTCCACCTGAAAAATCAATATTGAATTTTTATCTCAATCAATATTAATTTGTAACAAAAAGTTAAATCAACTTCAAGGTCCCTGATCCTCAAGTCGAAAAATTTTCCTTTGGTCTCTCGTCATCCACAGAGTAAATTTTGGTATGTCCCATTGTTTTAATAATACTCCATTTATCTTCCATAAACGAAAGGTACAAACGTTCTTGACAAATAAACAGTTAAAGTGAACTGTCGTAAAATTTGACACGTTTGGTATTTTGAACTTAACTAAACCTTAACCAAAGGGTATTTGAGTATTAATTATATTAATTTTTTATAATATTATTATATATACATTTTTAATATATATTCAACTTACAAATAAATAGTGTAGTAGTGAACAAAGTTATATTAGGTCATGTCATTTTCAAAATTTCTTCCATAGTATCCCTTCGTAGGATCAATATTGAGTGTAGAGCAAGAAATCTCTTATTTATTTACATTATTCGTGAAATAAAATGAGACAAATGAACTGCAGATTTTTAATATTACTGACAAAATAGGCAGGCGGTTGTTCACGCCCTACTCCTTCCACAAACAGCAAAAACGAAGATATCAACGAACCGTGGGCAGAGTGAAGCTAAATACTGAGCTCAGAAACAAAACAAGGGCCTATTCAGTTTTTATTCAATGCATAGAAGGAAACGACAAAAATCTTGAAAAAGATGAAGGTCATTCAGCTGAAGTACAATCCATACTCCATATTTAGTATCTCATGATTATACAGTACAAATGATAATTAATATATTTACGTTAAAATAAATATAATTTACTATTAAAATAAATATTAGTTCCGTATTTTATTGCAAAATTTATTGAAATTTAGATGTCATTACGAGCTACTTTTATATTTAGAAAATTATTTTTTTTAATACTGCTTACTTAATTCCCAACTTTACCCATGTTTTTAAAGGGTCCAAAGAAGAGCTATTTACATTATCTTTTGAACGTTCGTGGTTGCCTACGACAAGAGCAAATTTTTCCAGGAGCAACGTGCTATGAAGGCCCAGGATAGTAGAAAGTTCTCGCAAGACGTGAAAGTTATAATACGTGAACGTCGTCGTCAAATATACAGTGTAATGTATATTCATCATCAATTTTTATATCTCGTACCCCAACATAAGCCAAAATAAATGCAAGTACAAATGTAAAAATAGAAACGTTTCTCTTGAACTTATGAGTTTTTCTGCTCGCTTTTTTACTTTCTCTCTGCGGAATAGAGAGAAAGTTATGTAAAGCTACGTGATAAAACGGCAAATTTTCGGCAGAAAAACTCTTATTACAGGGCCCTGGTAAAAAAGTGAATTAATTCAGTTGCTACATTCATAAAGAAATCCTTTAACACGTGATGTAGCGAGAATCTATGTTTTGTGAGGCCTTGATTCCGAAAAATCGATTCACGGCTAAACATCTGTCCGTCCGTCTGTGAACAACGCTAGCGGCTGAACCCTTCAGTCGATTTTCTACAAAATTGATATCCCCAATCGCTCTGGTTGATATCTCCGCCCCTTGTATTTGAAACCGATATTTTCATTTTGGAGAATACTTTGAAACCCCTGGGACATTTTCCAAATTTTTAAAAAAATGGCTGCAATTTTATTCCATTGTTTTTTATTAAATTCGCTTCTCTGACCGCGAAGTCCTGGGATCGAGTCCCCACGTTGGCAGGAGTTTGGACTCAAGCGTGACAGTTAGGTCGATCACTCTGCTTCTCGAGCAACGATTAGGAAGATTCCGCCTCGGAGGAACCTTCAGCCGAAATTCGCCCCTTCGGGCTGCAGCGAGCGACAAAGAAAAAGGAAAAGAAAACCTCCTAACTACCCAGTTTGCTTCTCTTCAAATTTCAAATCTTCAAATTTAAATGTTTTTTCCTCCCGACCGCACGAACTCATACTTTTGTTTTCTCGTTACAGGCCTTCGATAATGTGTTTTTAAAAGACTCATCTTGTTCCACCACGCCCCCTATCCTTTCGCGGTTTTACCCCATATAGGGTTGGTGTTGATGACGGCCTCCGCGAAAATGACGGAGTTGTTACTTTGCTCCATAACCCGCTGCTCTCTACACACGTTCCAGTTCCGACCGAGCTCCAAACATTGTGTGTGCAGGTTTACCTTCCATCTCCCACGCTCGCTGTCTGTAACATTTACATCCCTCCAGGAAAGAACGAATCCGACGATAAACACGTTCTCTTGTAAGCACTTTTGTAAATATTGACATTGCATGATTGTGCTAATGAAAAATAACATCATTTAGCATTGCAATCACTATGTAAGTCAACATTTAAAACATTGTGACTTACGTGGATTAGCCTCTGAACCGTCCAAATATTTCTTAGATTTCCAGAAGAGAAAATACTGTTTTCATTTGCACTAACTAATAGTTAACGTAAATGGGATGACTATTTTCCCTTGTGCTTTAAAATTGAATTTTTGTAGTTTCCACTTTTTTGCTGTCATATATATTGAAACACATCGCGTTTCTAAAGAGAGGTGTAGCGGCCGACTCAGTTAAATTACGCGGTAGCTATGGCCATTTCCGACTGACCCGTTCTGAACGAGCCAGAGTAACGCGGCGAGCGAGAAGAGGTGCGAACAGCATGAGAGAAGACGGGCAGTGAGAAAAAGAACTCGAGAGGAGACCGAACGGGTGCGTGTACTTGCGTGGTTTGTGAAGGAATTAAGGAACTGGGGAGATGTGATGCGTGTCGTTGGAAAGTGGGTAAGGTGAGAATCGATGTGGAGGTGTGCATAGTAAACAATCTACAAATCTAAGTAGAAATTGTGACGCAAAGGACTGGGAGAGTGCCAGAGATCAGTCGGGAGACGAGTTACACCACGTGGAGGCGCAACTGCAGCGACACATTCGGCGAGGACTGTAGACAGTATTATTGTGAGTAGCGTGTCCACGAAGTCGACGGTGCGGATGATGTGAACGAGAGCAGAACATCAATAATGCCCGGATGGAACGAGTGACGTGTGGATAACGGCCGAAGGCAAGTGGTGCTGTGAGCAGAACAAATCAAGCAACGTCCGCCGCGGGCCTCAGGAAGCGACTGGGACCGAAAACAGCCGAGCCCCGCCGGAGAGCCGCGGGTTCGGATCCCGCCCGGGGAATAGATGTCTGTATGTTTGTGATTGTCCATTCATCCCTCATCATCACCTTTCATACTCACCTTTCAAGGGCTAACAACAGTCGGCTGTAAAAATGGATTCAGCATAGAAATACTGATCCCTCCAAAAAATGCACATGTATTTACCCCCGGGAAATTATGACTGGGCCTGGGTAGGTACGTTCGCGTGGTCCTAAGATGACCGATTCACGACTAAAAGAGAAAAAACCATGAATATAAAACAATATATATATATATATATATATATATATATATATATATATATATATATTAGCTAGACTTAAACGTATGCTATTCTTGCCTTCATAACAACATTGCTCTGATACACGCTCGTCTCGTGTGATTCCAATGTCACTGATTTCAGAGATACTCGTACTGTGATGCCAATGGCCAACAAAGATGGTCACATGCAAAGAATTAAAAGTATTTAGTACAATTTTTGATATCCTCTATTTAAAATAAAAAGCACTACCATTCGAAATGTTTATTTTCTTTGCTTAAATGCACATTTTAATCACAAATACGAAACTTGGAACTTTCTTGCTTTTAATGCTATAAAAGAATTAGGCAACACTAACCTATCACATAGATTCCATTTGTTAAATATGATAATCATAAAATCAAGTATTTGTAATTTATGTACCATTCTTTATGTAGTACCATTATTTGTAACATTCATTCAACGATTTCTGATTTCTTAAAAGATATTAAACTTCAAATTCTTCTTCTACAGAATAGACGCGAAGTGACTTTTCCTGACAACCACAGAATTTTTGTTACTTAAATACACATCTGATCGAAAATGGATATCTTTACCTTCTTTAGTTGAATACGATGTGAAATTTGGGCAACACTCCCTTCTCACATAAATTTACTTACATCGATGTATACATTTAAAACAAAGTCGGGTACTTACTGCATTTATAACTCAAGAACGGCTGGATCAATTTGAATTATTTCTGTTTCGTTGGATTCATCTCCGCCTTGAGTAGCATAATAACTACTAAAATATCGGGAAAATACACTGGATGGCCCTGTAGAACAAAACTAACTATTCATGTCAAATGCAATCCTCAACACAGTCGGCAGGATTTTTTTAACTCTATATCGTTAAATAACTCCTAAACAAAGCGTTCTAGGGCTTTAAAAACTAAAATATTGAAGCCGAAGGCCTCAAATAAACGTTTCTCACACCGTAATCTACAAGCTGAGACCTTCTTGACCATTCTATTATATTTTTGCTGGTCCGTCTGCTCAGAGATGTGCAGAATCTGCAACTAAATGTGAATGAGAAGAACAGAGAGAGGCTGAGACAGAAAGAGAGAGAGAGATGCACACAGGGACAGAGAGAGAGACGGAGAGACGGAAAGAGAGACGGAGAGAGAGAAAGATGGAGAAAGAAAGAGAGACGGAAAAAGAGAGAGAAAGACGGAGAAAGAGAGAGAGACGGAGAAAGAGAGAGAGAATACGATCTTAGTGCGGCAAGCAGTAGTGTAGAAGACGAGACACTAAGGAGACGTGTTAAAGCAAAACATAATGCTGTAAGAAGGTAAACATATTTTTATAAATATTCAACTATTTATTCTTTATCAGGTCTAATTAGCAACCAGACAGAATTTATATTATTTTGCCACAATTTGACATTGGAAATTCCTTACGATGCGGGAATGAATGTCTTGCTAACTCTAGGGATTTATAGGTTACGCGACATCAACTACTTGCACTCCACTTCACATATTGATATAATATTATAAAATCGATTGCATCTAAATCCTATTTACAAGGCAAATTATTACTATTTTATTCCTGTTCAGTTAATAAATCTGTTGTTAACCCTTCGTTAGGCGCTCATGTATCTAGTAGAGTCAATCCGTTTTAAGAATTCAATATCTCGCTGAGTTGTGGGTGTAAATTTTCGCAATCAGGTGACATCCTGTGTTGAACGATTTGGCATCCGGAGGCAAGGTTACCAACAGATAAGTTGGCGGGTGATAGGTCACAAAGCTCCTCTTTCCTTGCCGATATTCGTAGAAATAAATGCTGAAATATGTAACATTCCTTCTAAACCACAAAGTACAAAGAGATATGTGTCGGCCTTTTAGAAAAAACAAAATATGTCGCGCAAAATACGTTTGCAAAATCTGTGATACTTTTCTTTTTACGCAAACGTACAAAACATTATTTATAAACACCTTAATGTAAACAACCCAACTATTAATAATGAATAAAGCAGACCATAATTATGAAACAGCTGTGTACCCCAAAACGAAAATCAGATGATGTCTCTGGCCAAGAAGCACTTGCTCATATGACACCCACAAATCGATGACATAGTTACGAAATACTCTATTGATGGTCACTCGTGTATTCAGGAGGTATACAATGTTCATTTCCAGATAGGAAAGGCTATGAAAGCTAGTGATTTCTGGTCACCGATTTCTTTCATGCGGATACTTTTGCCAGTAAATAGAAAAAAAGCCATTTAATGTTATTCAGTTGGAAACAATGCATTTCAAGGATTTTCACAAAAGTCACAAACATTCGCATATTAATAAAATACCGTTCTCTGAAGTTCGCAGCTAAAATTCACTCAAAGACAAGCTGAAACGGAATATAAAATTAAACAGTCTGATTCACAATTTTACGTCGTAAATGCGCGACCACACATATCTGCAAGGTGGGTGGCGAAAAGGTCTCTCATCTATCCACTTGGGCACACGTACGTGGACAGAGATAAAATTTTAAGTAAGGAAAAGGTAGTCGATTTAGCCTACATGTTGAAATGGATGCCAACAATTGCTAAAAAAGCAAAAATAATAGTATTCTAGCTATGAAATATTTTACTTTAATACGTATGTAAAATATCATTTCAAATTTAAGTGTGATTCAGTAATTTACAATAAGATACTTTTTTCGACTTATAATCACCCAATTCTAAGAATTGATTTTAAATTAAAATGTCAATATTATTGAGAACTATAATAAGATTTGTTCTAAAATGTAAGCAGATTTCTTTAAATTATCATATTTAATCACAGTTACATTTATAATTGAAATTATTTAAGTAATATACCTGTCAAATTTTCCTGCCATGAAAGATTTTTGCTCCAACTTGAAAACAAATATTGAGAGTAAAAAGGTTATATCTGTAAAAATAGGGTCTTGGTTTCTACCAAAGTTACAATGCTTTTAGAATAATTATCAGTCAACAATTTTGTGCTAAGATGTCAAATATACAGACGAAGTTTGAATACATTTAACAAAATAGATTTTGTTTTACAGAGGGGCAAAACTTTGAAATACACCAATGGGCAAGGAGATCAATGACGAATTCCCATGTCGTTTCTACTTTTTCGGCATCATATGTACTAACATAGTGAAGAGAAACTATTGTAATGCTGCCACAAAAATGGCTATTTTTTTGATAGGAAACTTCTTGATATCGAAAAAGTGAAAAAAAACTTCTGCATATTGTAAGAAATATTGCATCATTCGCCGGAATCCGCTGCGCGGATTGCATCATCTGTCGGCGCCCCCCGAACAGGACGGTTCCAGGGTATTCACGCGTCACGTATATTATTAAGGCCCATTCACAATGCAATCGCAAACATAAGCATAACACATAGACATAGACATTAACACAAGCGAAGAGTTGGCGTATTCACAATGTCGAACATAAACACAGGCAAAATAAGAGTTTCTATTGGCTATGAGACGCAGCACACGAATCGACACGATCGACTTCGATACTCGATTTTGAGTTAACGAACTGTGATTGGCTCATTCCTTATGTCTGACATAAGCATAGCACAGAAGCTTGAAGCTTGCAAGCTCTTAAGTTAACGTCTTACGTGTTATGCTTATGCGAACGCATTGTGAATGAGTCCACTTGTAGACGTAGTCCTAACTTTTATGTTAACGCCATGCTTATGCTTATGTTTGCATTGTGAATGGGCCTTTAGCGTGAGTTCCGGAAAGGTCCACGCGGGCGCCAGACAGATACAAATTCACCGCGGCCGGCGGCCGCTAGTCAATGTGAAGTAAAAGCTGAGCTGTGAAGTGAGAGCATCGCGGAGAACAGCAGTGCATAGCACGGTGGCCAGTGCCTCGGAAGGTGGTCTGTGCAAAAGAAGTGAATAGTGAAAGTAAATAATCAAGAGAAGTGTGCCGAATAAAGAAATAAGCAAGTGAAGAACACAAGACAATGAAGACTATCTGTACATAAATCAAGTATTTTTAGAGTACCTTTAAGAAAGAAAATAAACGCTTTTGTTCAAATAATGTGTGTGACGAATACCCACGTTCGTCCCCCACGTCCACGTAACATATAGACGACGGGTGTAGACGTGGACCGGTAGCGGTAGCTCAGTGCATCAACTGATGTCACTGCAGCGCCTCTAACCGGGAGGTCCTAGGTTCGAGTCCTGACGGCGGCAGGATTTTCGACACTAGCTTTTCAGCTAGATCGAATTCAGCTGTTGTCTGGAGGAGAATTCTAGCGGCCGGCTGCTCTGATCGGTAGTTTTCCGTGGTTTCTCCGATCAACACCAGGCGAATGCCAGAGCAGTACCCTACCAAACGGGCCACGGACAGCGCGCGATCTGTCCTTCCTCTTCCTTGTTCTATCCTCTCCCCTTACACACACACACTTACACTAACAAGCACTACACTACTACATATCCCGGGAGACCGGTCGGGAGCTTAGAGCTTGTCTCGGCTGGGGCGGTGCCCCGTTGGTGGGAGAGTCCTGGTTAGGGGGAAACCCCACTAGCCGACGGTAGGTCGGCGCCGATTCTCGCCATCCAGCGGGGGAAGATCACCGCCATCTCCCGAGAAAAAAACATGCACTACACTAACGGGACTAATGACCGAAGCAGTTGACGCGCCCGGAAACACGAAAAAACCAAACTGTAGACGTGGTGAGCGAGCGCGGCGCCACTCAAAAGGGGCGCGTCTCCAAGACTGTTGCGCGCAAAGCTCGCGGCACAGCGAGAGCCAGGTGACATATCAACGGTCAGTCTGGGGAGAGGGAGATGACGTGCCGCTACCCCTACGAGGAGGGCGGACACATAAAGACGGCGGGCGACCAAACATTCTTTCTCTCTGATTCCGATCGCCGTTCGAACAGCAACTTCGACCTAAAAATTCAGCGGGATTAAGTGGGGGTTTTTGGACGTCAGAGAGACGTATAGATAGTGACCAAGTTAGTAGAATTTTACCAGAGGAGAATTTGTCGTCTATTAAGGACGGGAGCAAGTCATACGAATTAAATAGTTAAAATGATGCAATGGTCAGCAAAGAAGAGACGGTAATTTGGATGGTGCCTGGGCGTAGCTACCGCGGGGCCCGGAATCAGGCGGGCGGCAGGGCGCGTGTGGTGAGGCGACGCCGTCTTGCGCCCCTCACCGCCCGCCCTCCGCTCGGGCCGCGCTGGTCTGGCGACCAGATGTCCAGACCGACCGTTCGCCACCCCCCAAGCACCCCTGTAGGTGCCCACCAACAAAGGCAACGCCACCCCCGGCTGACGCCGGGGATGGACGGGCCCGGCGGTATATAAGACCGGGCCCGGCCTAAGAAGTGGTCGCTCGTTTCCCGCTCTTCGTGAGTGCGGTAGTGATCGCCGGCGTCCCGCTCTACGGTTGCCTTCGGGTTTGACCGAGTCGGGAATCGACGCCGTGCCGAACCGAGCGACCCATCGCCAGCCTATCTGCCTTCGCCGCCGCCTGCGCCGTCGCCTTGTGGCCGCCGCCTTCTCCGCCGCATACGCCGCCGCCGCCTTGAGGCCGCTGGATTTGCCGCCGCTACCTGCCACCCTTCCCCCACCCTCCTCATGGCAACGACCGACTGAGTGCTGGGCTGCGTAGCCTCTGTTAGGTAAACGTACTTGCATAGGAACGTACAATAAACCATTTTGTACATAACCAACACCGAGTTCATCTTTCTCCCGATACTCACTCCCTCCCATCATGTCGTCACGACACGCGGCCCCTGCTCCGACTCGCTGGCGTCTGTCTGTGCGTAGACCGTCGCTGCCTTGGCTGCGGAACCTTCCTCCCAAACAACCAAATGCGGTGCAGGTCAGCTGGATCCAACGCTGAGCTCGCCCCTTCTCGGCTGCAAACGCTGGCACCTCGTTTCTTCTCGCCTTTTTCTTTAAAGCGCGTCGATCGGAAACAGCGTGTTCTTGAATTTTCGTCGCAGTTATTGAAGTGTATTGGGAAGTACTAGCGGCGGATTGTGCTGTCGTGAGTTTTATAGCACGAATCGGTTTGAAATGGCCCCCATGTTGGATTCTAGTTCCACTGGTGATGGCGCACGTATACTATTTCTTCGTACAAGTACTCCTTCGCTCGCCACCTCCACCCGCTCGCAACACAACTCTCTGCTATTCGATCACTAGAAGCGACGTGGTTCATGCACGCATTTTTAAGTTCATGAAACGGTGGTTTATTTCTACCTCGTCAAATGCCTGGACTCGTACAATGATTATTTCCTCTTAGTTACGTAATGACCGAAAATGTAAAACGTAATGGCCGATGGGTAGGACAACATAAACCACTCCGCACTGATTGACAACTTCTTCCACAAAATTTAACAGACAGCGGTCTCGACTACTCTCCTCAAGAAATTTTAGAGCTCTCCTCTTCCAACGTAAAAAAAAAATATCCCTGCCGCGGGTTCCCTCGGTTTCTTCTCGGGATTCAATGGCAAGATTCAGTTCCTGCTCTTATCTGGTCAATTTTTCTTTGGCCCTCGTGAGTTTCGCTCCACTTGACCGATGCCGACGTCAGGCGATGACTCCGCCAACGCGCCACGTTTAACTTGGTTGGCCGCCTGAACAACGTTTCCATTCGTCGTTTCGGGTTTGGTTCGTGGGCGGGACATAAGTTCGGCTACAGCTCTCTCTCCCTCCCTCTCTCTCTCTCTCTCTCATTAGTTCCTATTACACGTTGGTGCTCCTAATCCACGTTTTGTTGGTCTTTGAAATCGCAAAATTTGTTGACGACGAAATGTCTTTCTGTCCGTTTGTGTGGTCAATGCTAGCGCATTAACCTTTCAGACAATTTTCTTTAAAACTGATTTTCTATGATCAATCTGGTCGATCTCGAGGCCCTGCTAGTTTCAAACGCATATTTTGATTTTGGGGGATACTTTACATGAAGCCTTGACATTTGCAAAATTCCCCTCAAAAGTGACTCAAAATAATTTGATTAAAATTTTTCCTTGAATAGGGCAAAATACGCCCAAAACAACGGCATAGGACTCATTATCGTTGAAATCTCTGAATTTTCGAAAATTTTAAAAATTCAAAATTTCAAATTTTTTTCGCCGTCTTCCTACAAGTAAAATATTGAAAATATAGATTTGTTTTAAATATAATATTTTTATCAAATACAAATCATTAAATAATTATTATTATTATTGGAATCTTTTATTATTGGAATCATTCTGAACTCTTAGTGATAGTTTCGTCATTCATCGCGTATCGGACGTTTATAAAAAAAATTCGCATATGTTAACATGCGTGGAAACTCTAAGCGTTCTGTTACTGCCAGGTCTATAACAACGTTGAACAGTTATTTTAGTATTTCTCGATGTAGATAACACTTGAGTCATTGAGTCATCCAAGCAATACAAAGAATGTCGAATTAGTTCTTCAAAAATGTGTCCCTGCCGAAAGCTCCGGAAATGAGTTATATATATATATATATATATATATATATATATATATATATATATATATATATATATATATATATATAGCCTTTCAATGCCTCAAAAACTGCAAATATAGCACAAACGTGTAGATATTGATTGTACTATATTGTTAATTACATATACCATTAGTTCTTCAATATATAAAAAAATCCATTAAGTATAGTGATGTAAATGAAAAAGTCCTGAAACCTGTTTCATTTGTATTACTATTTTTTTGTATCTATCGTCCCCCCTCTAATGGTGTTGTCAAGAGTATCAAGTGAATTTCCGGCACCTTGCGGGAATCGAACACCTCAATCACTAGTACGGTGGAGTGGCAAGGAGTTGTCCTTACGCTTGCCGCTACCAGTGTTGGTCATAATCTGATGTAATTAACTATTTAACTTTTAATGACATTAACACCGCGTTGGTAAAAAAAATGGCAGATCTTTGGGGGGATCAATATTGCTTCAATCAAATATAGGCAGATGGAATTCAAGATGCCACCGATGAATTTTTTATGTGAGAGGAAACATAATCAAATAATCTCATGTGGAAATCGCTGCAGAATCTACGAAAATATGAACTCCGTGTTCTTTGATAAATGAGAAACTGAGTGAAAAATGCAGAATCGTCGCCCTTCATTATACATCATCGAACACAAGAAGGGTCGACAATTATAATATTGAAAGAAACATTGGAAAACAAGGGATTGAAAAATTGAACACAATGAACAATTGGAACCATTTACCGGTAGTTTTTCTGAAGACCTCGCCCAAGAGTATTGCTAACTTCAAAAATAATTTTCAAAACCTTTTCTTGAATATAGCCATAGAGAATCAATTCTTCACTAAGCAGCTAAGTATATTAAAGCTAGTTGTCCATGGAAGCAAACACTGCTCACCTATTGAGAGATAAAGGAAAAATATTTTTTAAGGCTAACAGCGCAAATCAGACCTTATCCTATCATCTATGGACTCGTGGTAAAATGGATGTTTTGACCATCGAACGTATCGCGAATAGGTACAACATTGTCAGTCATTCTCATTTGGCATTAACTTTTAAAATGGCTGATGAAATCGGTGCAACACATGTGAGATAGTGCAGATCACCTTCCTTGCTCTGATGCGTTCTTCTCTGCCGTATTCCCGACTCGCGATGAAAGCGTTACGGTGACATTCACCGAAAATCAGACCAATGTCACAATATTTATTTATGGCGAGGCAGTACGACATTGCTGCTGTATATCCCTGAAATCACTTCGAAAATAATTTATGAGCAGCACATTTTGTGAAGGTTTCCCATTCTGCCGGCCATTCGGCTATAAAGTGCTGTGATAAACTCAAATAAACCGTAAACAAAGTTCACTAAAATACTGTGAATGAAACGTTTGCGCATTTTTCAAGAGACGATTGCGAAGGAACTAAGGGGAATGTGTACATAATGGTACTAATGTTTTGGATTTTATTTTATGTGTTCTTTTACATACTACGAGCTATTACAAAGGTATAAGATCACCTGTACATGGAGATGATGATAATTATATTTATTATTATTATTATTATATTATTATTATTATTATTATTATTATTATTATTATTATTAAAATGTACGGTTCTAGAAACGTTCATGAAACGTTCTAGAAAGAATGATCCAAAGAAAGAATCCCAACATCCCTCGAATTCTAGTTCAGGTTTCCTAATGAGCAGGGTTTCTGGAGCAAGGGATCTACGGTAAACATTAACCGTAGACTGGGTTGTCGGCAATCGGAGAATGATGAATGGTGGAGTTGACGTAAGGTCGCAGTTGATAGTGATCAGGTTTATCGAAGGGCAATGAGCAGGGCTGCTGTCACTATAGTTCATCTCTGCGAACCATATCGACTCACACCGCCAACCTTACAGCTCAGGAGAATGTGACGCGACCTTCAAAGCTACGACACCCCTGACCGTGCACCACGCGAACAGACGAAATAACTTTCTGGGGTCACTTGAACCATCAGATCACGGTATTTGTTCGAAAACTTCCCTATCATTTTGATCAAACAATGTTTTTGAAAATATTCTGCTCAGAAGGAAAATACCCATCAACCGTTGCGAACATCCACAGATGCTACGAGTTGACGCTTGTTGTCTAGCCTCTCACCAATTCCCTCGATTCCCACGATCGACCTTCCATGCTCTGCCCTACTGCGTTCGTCCCTGCCCTGCGCTGATCGCGTGCCTGCGGGCTTCATGCTTTTAAACTTCGTGTCGGCATGTGTTGTCCCGGTTCCAATCTCGACCCTGCATAAATAATGACAACCTTTCAGTGCTCACAAACATACATAATCAGATGCCACTCTCAACGCCGGCCTTTACACGAGTATATTATTATCAAATGTTTATCGTACATTCACGATGATGACGTTATTGTAGAGCTCGCACGAAAATTGAAAAATGAAAAATATTTCGGGAGTATGGTTGATGCGTTGTGAAAGCTGTTGAAATATGGTGATTCTGTACAGTTTGATAGAGAGAGACATACTGTACAGAGTTCTAAGCTGACACTGTACAGCTTTAATACACTAAATTTTCAAATAGTGTATAACTGGAATATGTTTAATTAGTTTTATTATTACCAGTATAAGCTGGAAATAATTTCAAACAGTATTAAATCGTACATTTTGTTCTATTTGTCTTGCAAAACAAATACTAAACGTACGTACGTACGTACGTACTACAAACACGTACTACGTTGCGTATGTCATACAAACAAGTACGTACGAAAATGGTACACAAGTGATAAGTTTTTTTCTTAGCAGGTAATTCTAATAATTCCAATAATTCCACTCGTTTACAATTCAAAATATAACGCTTAAAAATAAATTGAAAGGAAGGTCATTAATTCTAAAGCAAAAATCTGTCAATATTCGTAAGATGTTTTTTAATTGTTGGGTAGTGTTAGTAAATCTTTTATTCTCCATGTTCATCAATGAGTATTTTTATTGTGCTCGTTGTATGTTTTCAATGGTGTCGTCAAGAGATCGATAAAAATGCCTGAGGATATAGAATTGAGTTGTAAACATCATTTTTATGAGTACAATGACAACAGTCGAACAAATGAATTTAGAATAGGCTGGCTGGTATCACCTGCATAAGCCGTAGTCGCGTGAATACTTTTAGTCCTGACAAAAACTATATTTCTGGAGTGATGATCCAAATTTTACGGCTATGTTGCTCCTCGTGGCGTTATAATATTTCCATTGATTTAGTTTATTTAATTTACATCCGTTGGAGCATGAAATTGCTCCATGAAAACAATGTAATTTTCAATCACTATTTAAATTCTTGAATGCATAAATTCCTGTCACATGAGTAAGAAAATTATCTCTAACGTATTTTGATACCTAACAAAACAATTAAATATTGGGAATTTCAATACGCTTCTCGATTTTCAGACAAATATTTGTTGTGAACATTTCCAAGCTTCTTAAAAAACGATCGAATTCATATTGTGGCTAAAAAGTCATCGATAGCGGTCCATTAAACCTCTCGCTTCATAGAAACATCAGTTCCACTATCAATATTTGGAGAAGTATTCTGCCTTAAGGAGTTTGAAAAAAGTCAGAAAAGAAAACAACGCGAGAAGCGATGTATGAATGAATGTCTTCTAGAATTGCGAACTCAGCAGGGGATGTCATTCGACCGGCCCGCATCACAGCCCGTCTCGTATCTCGCGTCATAAAAAATGACAGCCGCCACCGTATAAGCACCTTGTTTGTAACTCGGCGCGGCGCGCGTCGATATAATTAAAAAGGAGGCACGCTATCGCGTCATTAGGTTGTTGACGACGGCGGGCGGCGCGAGCGGCGTAAACAGCGGCCCTTCGCGGATCGAAGCCACGCCCCCCTCGCCCGTCCGCCACGCGCCGTCCCACGCCCCCACCACCCACAGCCCTCGCGCGCTCCGAGCCAGTGCGGAGGAGGCTGCGGCGACGTGCGGGCGGCGGCGACGGCAGCGGAGCGGAGGCTGTATTGCGTGGCCGTTCACGACCGCCAACAAAGTGGACACGGTAGGCCTCTTCAGCCACGGAAAATAAATAGCAGCATTCATTTGCATCGCAAACGACCCCGGCCGGACTGTTTGAAACACAGGTGTAAACACCCGTTCGCAAAACAATTTTTTTGAATATGTTTTCTTGAATTGGTCGAGATAATTCTATGTCTAGATTTAAGTGGATCGTTAATACATGCAATAAATAATTTTATTAAATACGTACACGTCTTTACAGAGTATTCACAGGAGCATCGGAAATATATTTGTAAATCATTTGAGAAATAAAACTTGGAATCATATTGCACAATGTTCGTGGCTGGAATAAGTAATTCAATTTAACAGTGCTTTATACACTTACATTTTTAGTGTCTTACGGGTAGGTTTTTAATTTGCTTTTTGTCAGTATTTTTCATAATTTATATCTTCTCAAGTTTAGGAGAACAACATGCATATCTTTTACAATAAATGAAGAATTATCGAAAGGGTTGAACAGTTTTGGAAAACCAATTTACAAAAAGTCAGAAGGACTTGCGTTCTCTCCTAAATACCCAAACACCACAGTATAATAGGTGATATTAGGACACACCATAAACATCATCACATTATCAAAATTAGCTTAAGAAATATTTAAGTTCAGATAAAAACAATAAGATATAATGTGGATATTTGTAAATCTGGCAAGAGATTTAAAGCAACATGAAAGCAGGTAACCAGCAATCCCCCCCCCCAACATTTCAACGTTTAAAATTTGTCTTAATTGGCATAATTTCGTTCATATTTTTCGTCTTTTGTGCATGACAATAAATTAAAGAATCATTCATTATGACCAGAGGAGTAATGAATTAAGATTCGTAATGTAATACCAGTGGTATATTTCTATTCACTGTTCCTTAATCGCAAAGAACATTCGTATCATCGGCGAAGAAAACATTTTTCGGCATCTAGTGGACGGTTGTTCACGTAAATATGACAAAGAACCAACGCCAGAATAGAACCCTGCAAGACCATACTCAATTGGCATCCGAAAGATCAGTAACTAATATCCTTTCGTGCCATGTGGTATTTCTACTTATTGAGATCCATACTCAAGGTGAGATGATTCTTTTATTTCACTAGATCCATTATCAGATAATTTTTTAAATAAAAACGGGTAATTAATAATACCAAGACCTGTCGAAAGATCCACAAATATGCATACTCGTAGATGTTTCAGTGAGATCCATTGATGAAGCAATATTTGAAAGAAAAAATACGTTCGCTTCCATAGATTTTTATTTTCAAATGTCTTTGCTGAGAGTCTGAAAACGCGTGAGGAAAAGTACTCACATGCATCTAGAAAACCCGCTCTAATATTTAAAAAGAAACTGGAACAAGAAAATTTAGTTTTTTCACGTAATTGTTGACTGAATACGTCTTAATCTTCAGTGTTTTGAACATTTTGCAAATATACTTATAAAGCCACCCCTTTTAGAAAGAGTTGAAACTCAAAGTGAGCGCAACGCTTATCTGACAACTAACGGCGGACTACATTTAATAAAGATGACTTCAATTCACGTTCTCTGTCATTTTCGTTTCTGAAAAAGGTCAGTTCCAGACCGTACAACCTGGGAAGAACTGTTAAAATCCTGAATAGTTGAGATTTAGTGGAAAGACTGATGGTGATCCCATGAAGATAGAATAATATACATTAAATTATTTTTAAAATTCTATCCAATTTATTCATTAATTTAACGTCAAAAAGCAATTAAAAACTGTATGTGACGTACTTCGGGGAGAAATGCAATCTGCGCACAATTTCTTCAGCTCTGGAATCTCTGTCCTAATTCAAATACATGTCAAATTGTATTGTAAATACAGGTAGCAACGAGTGGTATAGAATTCTCATGAAAACATTCGCTCCCGTGATTTTAGCTATTATCCTTATGTCTTTCATGACAGAATGGACTTACTGCCGCGAGAACATGGAAAACGATTATTTAAATAATTATATTCTCCACTGAACTCAAGAAACCGTGAACAGATAGTGAAGCCACATTTAATGCAAATGCGAAAATTAAAACAATGAATTATTTGCAACAATTGAGAAAAATATAGTATCATTATAGTGCGTTTCATTTCAAAACATTATATATCTGTAATCACGGTAATACAAAAAAAACGTTTTCTACAGGTAGTAACACTTATCTCGACTTTTGTAGCCACATTTTCTACTTCGTAACCGTATGAATCCAACCAATTTGCCAGAAACGAAGAAAATATTAAAATTCACGCGTATTTTACATGCGCACACAAAAGAAAATGTTGAGCGTGAATGTGAATTACTTACACGTTAGTCATTTCACAGCAAATTCATAAATAAAATTATCAAAACAGTTTTTGTTCTTCCTCGTTATAACTCATAATAAGGTTTATACTCAATATCACTTACTAAATTAAATATGCCATATTTCACAAAAAATAATTTCGTTTGTTTTGTAATTAGTTGATAATTGTAAAATTCACAATGAAAAACAATTTTGAACTTGTAAATTTTGGTTTGTTAAAACTACATTATTAAATCAAAAGGAAATGGCCGTTGTTTTCAATTTCTTTTACTGGCCACAATGTGAACAAAGACAAACAAGTATGTTGATACAGTGTATAAATGAGATAAACAGTGAATTATGACGTGGATAGTGATTAAGTCTGGATGTGCACATTTAAATTAGACGCCAACAATTTCATGACAGTAATAATTTTACCAGATGGCAACTCACATTTTACTAGATGGTCCATTCAACTCTCAAGAGAATGGTAAACGGCGACAGGTCGGAACATACTCTGATTTTTTTCCGAATGTGCCTGTGAAAGAAAGTTTACTTACAAAATCTCAGCGGTTCATATCCTCTGGCAGATTTTCGTGTAAACAAATATTATACATTATGCATTTTCTTTATGGTGCAGTAGATGAAAGTTTGTACATCCCTAGAAATAGTAGAGCGCTGACCTCCCTCACATCAAATTCTTATATCTCAAGTGGAAAAACTATAAAACAATTTAAGGTCCACGCCACTAATTTGTGCAAAATAAAGCAAGCCTTCAGATAGAAGGATACGCTTGATGCATGTCAAACTGCGCTCGCACAAGCTACTGCCGACTTGGGAACCTGGCGCTCCTTGGAGCACGGGCAACTTCCAACACTCCACTCTCATTGCTGAGGATAAAGGCTAAAGAACCCAGACGCTCATTCTAGTAAAATCCTCCTGGTAATAGAGTGTGGAGTTGCAGACCACGCAAAGTTATCCACTGTTCATTAGATCACTCATAAAAATAAATGAATAAGTAGCTTCACGCACTTTCCAGAAGTAACTAGTGAGCCTGCGCTACCATATAAAGGGAGCGCGCGCCGGTTGTGCGGAAGCTGGATGCGACATTGACGCCGATGTTTGCAAAACATCGATGATGTATACAAACATCGATGTTTTAAACATCCATGTACTGAAGCCGACGTTTTTCTAACATCGATGTTTCTCTAACATCGATGTTTTTCGAACATCGATGTTTTTCGAACATTGATGTTTTTCGAACATTGATGTTTTTCGAACATTGATGTTTTTCGAACATTGATGTTTTTCGAACATTGATGTTTTTCGAACATTGATGTTTTTCGAACATTGATGTTTTTCGAACATTGATGTTTTTCGAACATCGATGTTTTATGCTCGATATTTTTAGATTTTCGATGTTTTCTTTGTTAGTAAAAAATTCTCATAATCACAATTTGGTAAAAGTTAGATTATGAAATAATAACTGATGTCTCTGTCAGTTTGTGTTCGTTCCAAACGAAAGCTGTTGACTTTCATCGTGGAGACTATCCCTCGCCCGAAATTTCTCTGATACCCTAGTATATCCTACGCCTTTCGTCACATTTCGCATGTGGAGAGACGGTCAAGCGTGCGCGGTGAGCGTATCGCTTCCTCCTCTCCGTATCCTTCTTCGAAGAGTTAAGGACTCACCCTTTGAGATGACCCTGGGCACACAGGCTTTGAGTCTCAGTTTTATCTATTGTTAGTGTTATATTTTGACTTTGTTTTCATTTGAACCTTAATTATAAATAACAAAACGGGCAAAGTAAAATTCAATTTTATTGCGCGAGAATTTCCTGTTCGATAAGAATAAACAACCTTCAAATCATCGATGATTTTGATCGATATTTTTCTTAACATCAATGTTTTAATTTGGAACATCGACGTGACGTGGATGTTGTGTTACGGATGTCGCAGGCGGGGTCAATCGCTGGAGGGTGACGTCCTGCAGGCGAGGCGGCCGCGGCGCCGCGACCCGCGAGAAGCAGCCAGCGCCAGCGGCGCCGCGCCGCAGGCACTGCAGGGGCCGCAGGCGCGGGGCGTAGGACGCGGGGCGAGGCGGGGCGGGGTGGGGCGATGGGCGCACCGCGGCGGCCGGGCTTCGGCCGCTCGCCCGCCTACGCCCGCGACAGCCCCGCCGCAGCGCGCGACGACTCGCCCTGGTGAGCCCCATCCGCCCTACGAGGCGGCTGCTCTCAGCGGGAGTTGGCCGTGGTCTCTTCGATCGATACCAGGTGGACTACGGAGACGAACTCGAACAGGCCACGGACTGCGCACAATATTTTCTTCCTCTGCCTTCTCCTATTCCCTCCCTTTGCGCACGCGCACACTTACACGACTATACGTCAGGAGACCAGCCGGGAGCTGACACCTTGACACGACCCCGCTGGGAGAAGATACCTGGAGATGGAACGTTCCCGCCAGCCAACGCGTGGGAGGGCGCAGGATCTCATCATGCACTGGGGAAGAAACACTGCTTTCTCCCGGGATAAAACATTCAGTACACTAACGGGACTAATGACTATAGAAGTTGACGTTCACGGCAACATCAATAAGTTAATCTGTTCGACCTAACCGACTAGCTCGTGTCGAAAATCTTGCCACCGTCGGGACTCGAACTTTAGGACCTCCCGGCCAGTGGCACTGCAGTCACATCAGTTGATGCACTGAGCCATCTTTGCTGGTGTCTGGCTCCTCGAGATTCGAGCTCCCGCTCTCCAACCATTTCGCTTTGTGTCTTGTCCCCAGCTTCTCACACTCCGCCGCGTTCGTCCCGTCCACCCTCTCCGCCCCTCGCCCTCCACCCCGTCCACGCTCGCCGCCCACACTTCATCGCGCGGCGCCAGTTTTTATGCAACGTTTATTGACAATCTTCATAAATGAGAACAGTAAGTAAATTTCTTGACTAGATAATTAGCATGGATTGAAGAAGATACTCATTAGGGGCGGATTTTAATGAAATGACGTCATACGCAGTTTTAACTGTTTTTGACGTAAAATAAATAAATAAATAAATAAATAAATGTCATTAATTTTCTTTTCATTTAATTTCCTTTGGTATAGGAATTCATTTTATGGTATGACAAAAGGAAATGACCAATTTTTATACATTTGTTTTTTGCTTTTTTTTTATCGATTTCAGCTAATAAGTCAATTTTCAACTTTTTCCGTCATTTTTAATGCATTTTCGCTGATTTTATGGATTTTATTGGGATTTTAATGGTACTTGCTTCAAATAATATCTACAATGTGCAACAAATGTTCTTCACAGACTTCTTGAGTACCTATACCTGGAAGCCTATTCGAATTCGTGGCTCAGAAGTTGTGTCAGACATTGTGAGTATGTAATCTAAGGTTCCGGTGACGCCTGTCAGCGTCATTGGCGGTTCAGTCTATTTCGGGATAACTAAAGACAGAGATTTTCTGACAAAGAACAGTGCAAACCAAAAGTTTAAAAGCTGAGTTCACTTGAACGTATAGAGGAAGCCTCGATTACATCAGTAACTATCCAACTGCTTAAGTTGTTCATCGGAACTGGTTTTAATCAAATTTTTTACGTCATTTTTTTGTTTTAGGGAATTTTAAAAACATTTTAAGAGCATTTTATTGATTATTTTTGGTAAAGTTTTAAGTCATCAAAATCCCTACTCTTTAATAATTTCTATTAATACAGTTGATTACATATATAACTACACTTCAAATTCTGTTTCCAAACCCTTATCTAACAAATTTATGGCACAGCGCTTGAACTTCCTAATTCTATCCACTCCACCCGTTCCACCTACTGATATGGGCCCCTGTGCTATGCACTCCGTTGATGCACTCCACTGAGCTCTCCAGCCGGGACCCACTCAGCTCTCGTTTATCAACTCGTTTGGGCCATCACAAGGAAAAAGTGCACGACAACAAACGTAAAAGAAGGAGCTTTCACAGAATTTGATCTGCGAGTCGCGAGTTTGACAATAAACATATGGGCCAATTCGGTGGCTGAGATCGCTAAGGCAGTAGTGTCGTAGTGAACCGAAGGGTCGCGGGTTTGTGTCCCGCCTCGGGCATAGTTGTGGTTGTGTTCGTCTTTTCACCCGTTATCATCACTATTTCGTTTCATCTTGACAGTTACCATAACGTTAACTCGAATAGGGGTCGCTAATGACCTAGATGTTGATGCGACCTTAAATAACAATAAATAAATAAATAAAAATTGGAGTCACTAACTCAAATAGGTATTAACTTTATTAACAAATAACGTATGTTGTTGAACTTTGTAAACTGAGGCGTAAGTCAAGGTTTTTCGAAAATTAAATACGAAAACTAATATACAATACTCGGTGTGGACATATCACATTGTTCAAAGTATATATCAATACGAATAGAGAAAATTTATAATACCATGTAGCCTCTGTAAAATTTAGCAACAGTTTTTTGAAAATTTTGCGAATTTTAAAAAAATGTTTTTTGTTTAAGCCTTTGAGATAGCTCACAGGCAGCGTACTAGCTTCCTCTGCAGTGGTCCCGGGTTCGATTTCCGGTCAAGGCAAAAAAAATTGAAGCTTTCCTTTAAAAGTGTCCCAGTTTCTGTAGCTGAGTGACGAGGAAAAGCTCAAGAAGGCGGATCTTGCTAGTTACGGTGAAGAGAATACGCCATGTTCGCCTCATGCCGCTCTTACCCCAAAAATGGAAATGTAACTAGACTCAGGCATGGTGGACATCGGTAGCTGACTGACGAAGTTAGACTACCGACCCAATAACGCCAAATAATACAAATATGATGTTTATAAAACATGGCTATAAACGAACATTTCGACGCATGCGCATTAATACATTAAACAGTTCTTAAAAAAGGCAAGTAGCTCATTCCGTAATTAGTCCTTGGTTGACAATGGAATTTGTCAAACGCGTTAGTACTCCTGAAGTAAATGAGAACCAATAAATCCTAATACACAGTGATCGCGTTTGAACTAATATTTCGTGTTTCCGAGCGCGTCAGTAGGGTCAATAGTTCCGTAGGTGTAGTGCACGTTTAATCACGGGAGGTGGCGGTGTTCTTCCCTCGCTGGATGGCGAAATTCGGCACCGACCTACGTAGGCATGTGAGGTTCTCCCCATCCAGGTAACTTCAACCAGCCAGGCATCGCCCCAGACGGTCAAGATCTAACCTCTCGGCTTGTCTCCTGAAATGCGTGATAGTGTAGTTCATATAAGTGTGTGTGCCTAACGGGTGAGGAAAAAAGTCAAAGATGGGGAAGGAAAGATCGCGCGAGATCCGTGGCTCAATTGTTAGAGTACAGATCCAGCATTTGCCTGGTATTGTTCGGAGGAACTACGGAAAACTACCGCTCAGAGCAGCCGACTGCTGGACGTCTCCAGACAGCGGATGCATTCAACACCTCTCTTCCGCTGGCACTACCAAAATCGGTTACCACAAAACCACATATACCACCATTTAGAACTATTCAATTGCTAATTAATTACTCAAGAATTAATTTTTTTGCTCTTCAAATTTTTGCGTAATGAATGGTGAGCTAGCGAAATATTCCGCTGGATCTACCACATTAAATTACCACAAAACCAAATATGCCATCTTGTAGAGAGATGTAATTGCTAATTAATTACGCAAGAATTTTTTTTGCTCTTCAAATTTTTGCGTAATGAATGGTGAGCTAGCGGAATATTCCGCTGGATCTACCACAATTAGTTACCACAAAACCAAATATGCCATCTTGTAGAGAGATGTAATTGCTAATTAATTACGCAAGAATTTTTTTTGCTCTTCAAATTTTTGCGTAATGAATGGTGAGCTAGCGAAATATTCCGCTGGATCTACCACATTAAATTACCACAAAACCAAATATGCGATCTTGTAGAGAGATGTAATTGCTAATTAATTACGCAAGAATTTTTTTTGCTCTTCAAATTTTTGCGTAATGAATGGTGAGCTAGCGGAATATTCCGCTGGATCTACCACAATTAGTTACCACAAAACCAATTATGCCATTTTGTAGAGCGATTTAATTGCTAATTAATTACGCAAAAATTATTTTTTTTTGTTCTTCAAATTTCCGAGTAATTAATTGTCAATTTCCGGGCACACGCAGCCGGCCGGCCAGCCGAACGGTTGGCGTCGTGACGTCACGGGTGAGGGGTAGCCATGGAGGGGCATGCCAGGCCGCAGCCGTCTCACCGGCGCCGCTGCCCGCCCGGCTGACTGGCAAATTTAAATGAAATACACGAATTGGCCGAGAACTGACTTCGATATTGAAAATTATGCCAGTACTTTGTTATGTTCATAAAGGCCTTCCAAGTACTTTGCTAATATTCGCTGAATGACCGTAAGCATGTCCTAATCTATGGTACGTTGGAAAATACTTGATTCTATCGTAGTACGTTCTGTGGTATCGAGTTAGAAATTTATTTTGTTGACATTGTACTGTTTCAATTGTGTCGGGCTATATCGCAAAACATTGCCTATGTGACATTAATCCCTCACAGGCTTATAGCAGCAAGTATTTGTACACGTGACTTGTTCTTTCACAGTGGCAAAGTTATTTGTAAATCGAGGTTTGAATTTTGGACATTTTTGTAACATCTGCTAGTCATGCGATTGGCGACTCTTTGGATATGTGTAGATATTTAATTATTATGGAGGGATAAACATTATCTTTGAAACATTTGTTATATTAGTGATGACTCCTGTCCTCAAATGTTGACTGATTTTTGTAGGTGCTCATCAGTGACCGGATTTTTATGTAATTACATATTTTTTCTTTCTACTTACCTCAAACATATATCCAAACCAACTTTTGAATGTTTATTGCGGCTTAGCCATTTGGAATATCCGTGTAGTTTATTAGACAAAATAAGCTTAAAATTGTCTTAACAGCTATTTTTCGAAGATTCGACATTTCTTCCCCGAATATCCTGTATATAAAAGGCTTGATTTCTGTTGGTACGCGACGGAACGGCGTTCCGGTTCTTTGGAAATAATTATGAAATTATATTATATATAAGTAGCTATTGCTATTATATTAATAATTAATTTGAGGCGCGTTTCGGGGCCTAAGATTTTAAAAATAAAGGATATATGTACCATAATAACTCTTATGACGACACTGTTCTCAGTTACGTCAAGTTTTAATTTAGAGAATCAAAGTGAATGGTCTAAGTTTACTCACCTAAATAAAGTTTATCTTACTATACATACTATTTAGAAAGTGTTTTATGTTCAAAACAAGTGTTGCCTCAACAGCATATATTTTCACGTATTATTCGTAATTGCTATGCAATATTCAATACGGACTATGTGAACCTGCAAAAAAGAAACAAAAAAAAAGACCTACTGCAGCAGAAAATATTTTCTACTCGTCGGGATTCGAACTCGGGTCTTTAAAGTTAACTCACTTGACACGGCTCCCCCTCACCACCAGGTACACGACAAGACTACCTCCTTTCCAATGCGAAAAGATAGTGAAGCATTTGCAGTTTTTAAAAAAAACAGGGTGTTCAATTTATCTTAATACAAGATCTATTTTTAAAAAGAGATTTCATTAAACAAAAATCTCTAGCGTTCATATTGTTTTTCGACAATGTTATAAAGATCAGTCGGGGCTAATATTATACAGTAGAAAATTGGGGTTAATGTATTACACTTTAAGAGTTGTTATTTATTTATATCCAAAATTAACAAGAAAATGACAAATGATAGGAAATATATTCTATTATAATGACCATATAGCAAACACTCAGAATGTAACAATATTTGGGAGGGAAAAAATCAAAACTAAAATGCCTAATTTTTCCAGTCAAAAACTTTACCACCGTGATATAAATCTTTTGATGTTACTTCATTATTTTTTATGACACGATATTTTTGAAAATAGGTTATCATTAAGAAAGAATTAATATTATTTTCTGCGTTAAAATAATGCAATAATATTAATCGTGTCATGATATATACAGCCTCAAATTTGTGGGGCTAATATGATACAACTTAAGAGGCTAATGTAATACGGGTGTCGGGGCTATTTTGATACACTAAAAATTCACACGCAGACAACTGGAAGGGATTTTTTTATGTTTAATATTACATCAAAGGCGCTAAAATTCGATTTGATGTTGATAAACTATCCAAGTGTTTATCTGAGAAAGAAAGACCAGGCGACAATTCATACAGATTTCCTCGTTCTCCTCCCTACCCAGTACATGGTGATTCACTTATGATTATCAATTGGCGGAAGCTTCTGCTGTTTCAGTGCAGTTACTGATTTTTCACTGGAATCACAAGGAACCAGGCCTACAATAGGAGCTAACACCATCCCTTCAACTCCAGATATCAACTGTTCTCATCCAGTACTTTTGAGATAATACTGTTGGAAAAAAAATTTAAAAAAACAGTAGCCCTCCAAAGAATAAGGAAGCGGTTAGACCCAATAGCAGCAATCATTACTAGTGAAGAGTGGATCATTACTAGGAAAGAGTGGAGTGTTTAATTTACATTAATTTAATATCTCTTTTTAAAAAGAGATTTCATGAAACAAAAATCTCTAGCGTTAATATTTGTTTTCGACAATGTTAATAGGTATTTGTTTGCAATTTTCGAAAATTCAGATCGTTCGCCCAAAATTGAACGTACGCCACTTTTAAACATCTTGTGCTTCGAGGAATAGATTTACAGAAAAATTGGAGCTCTTTTTGAGGAAATTGTGTAAATATGATGGGGTTTGGTGTAAAGTACCTTCAAAATTAAAAGATTCGTTTCAAATTCGAAGATTCGTAATATTAGCCAGATCGTTCAAGGAATATCCATTTTGGTGAAAATCGTGTTTACTTTAGGCTCTAGAATTACTCACACGAAGACGGATTCACAAAGAGGTTTTTTGGAAAATCACTTTTTCGGGTTCAAAAAACAAGCGTTTTGACAGCCTTGTGTATAGAAAATAAAAGAACAATACCAACAATCCACTTTTTTCGAACTAGCTACTTACAAAACGTGTTTTCCTGTGAAAATTTCGACACTTCCTCCTACAGCATTACGTAACTCTCTTTACACGTGGAGGTAAAAATACTCCAGCGTTACTGGGATTTGAACTCGGATTACAAATCGATTACTAAAAGTTAGAATAATTGTTGCTAAAATGATAAATATTTACTGGTTTATAGACAATCATTCTGGACGGAAAACCCCGCTTAGAAATATTTTTTTCGTCGTGGCGTACGCGCAGGCAAACTATCTCCTTCGGCAGGGAAATATGACGATATTTCCGTCTCGTACGTAAACGAACTAGCCCCCTCCCCCTGAGACAGCGTTCTTTCTGCCCCTTGGGATGTTGCACCAATCACAGACAACTGTGGTTCTACCTGCTAGCGATTGGTCAACGCGTCCCTCCCCCTGCCCTCCCCAGGCCGAGGGGTGTCCAAGTTTGTCGGCGCGTGTGGAAGATAGAATTTTGAACGACATTTTTTCTGAGGGAGAGGGTACGTTGCATATCATCTAAGGTAATGATTTCTTTATCACTTTCGGCTGCGTAATAGGATAGCGTGAATTGGGGCGTGGCGTTGAACCCCCAGACGGTTGTGTCAGCCATGGCGATATCTGATTGCTTCTCCAGAGACTTTCATTATGTTTGCGTCTCCAGAAACGATAATATTCCCGTTCACTACGCCTAGGCGACACGTTTGACGCAGGTTGCCGAGTTAGACGCTTTAGAGCGGGGCCACATCGTGGGACTGCGAAGGGTTGGATGGTTCTCTCGCCGTATTGCACACCACATCGGTCGGGGGACCCCACCATCCCCCGCTTGGCTCAATGGACAGAGGGCGGCACGCATGCACGACATGCAGCATCTGGACGACGACTTTGCACCACAAGTACGAGCACCACTTTGCACCACAAGAACGAGGACCACTTTGCACCACAAGAGCAAGAACTACTTTACACCACAAGAGCGAGGGCCACTTTGCACCACAAGAGCGAGAACCACATTACACAAGAGCGAGAACCACATTGCACCACAAGAGCGAGCACCACTTTGCACCACAAGAGCAAGAACTACTTTACACCACAAGAGCGAGGGCCACTTTGCACCACAAGAGCGAGAACCACATTACACCACAAGAGCGAGAACCACATTGCACCACAAGAGCGGGTGCCAATTTGCCCCACAAGAGCGAGCACCACTTTGCCCCACAAGAGCGAGGGCCACTTTGCACCACAAGAGCGAGAACCACATTGCACCACAAGAGCGAGGACCACTTTGCACCACAAGAGCGAGCACCACTTTGCACCACAAGAGCAAGAACTACTTTACACCACAAGAGCGAGGGCCACTTTGCACCACAAGAGCGAGAACCGCATTACACCACAAGAGCGAGAACCACATTGCACCACAAGAGCGGGTGCCAATTTGCCCCACAAGAGCGAGAACCACATTACACAAGAGCGAGAACCACATTGCATCAAAAGAGCGAGCACCACTTTGCCCCACAAGAGCGAGGACCACTTTGCACCATAAGAGCGAGCACCACTTTGCACCACAAGAGCAAGAACTACTTTACACCACTAGAGCGAGGGCCACTTTACACCATAAGAGCGAGAACCACATTACACCACAAGAGCGACAACCACATTGCACCACAAGAGCGGGTGCCAATTTGCCCCACAAGAGCGAGAACCACATTACACAAGAGCGAGAACCACATTGCACCATAAGAGCGAGGACCACATTGCACCACAAGAGCGAGGACCACTTTGCACCACAAGAGCGAGGACCACTTTGCACCACAAGAGCGAGGACCACTTTGCACCCCAAGAGCGAGGACCACTTTGCATCACAAGAGCGAGAACTTTGCCCGTCTAGCGCAAACGTTCCAATGGCAGCGATAGGTGCCAGTGCGCAAGCTGTGTAGCCTGTTCTGCTGCATTACGCAAGAGCCACAGCATTGGCACACGGCTACACGCCGCAGGGCTGGCCGCACGCCGACCGGTATGACGTATGACACTGAGGAAACGAACACGTAGAAAGCTGGCACGCCGACGCCTGCATCCACTCCTGATAAGCAGCGCTGCTCGACCAGCAAGGGCGGACACATAGGACACCGAATATACAGTCCCGAGATCTAGATGTTCTTTCTAGTACTCCACTTGCACGCGTGTGCGAGATAGCGGACTGCGAACCATGCATTTATCGAAATTACTTCCAGAGACACACGCAATAAGAAAATGCCATGTTTTTATGAAAAAAGTAAACCAAAATATGTAACCAAATAACAGATGTGCTATTAAATGCGATTTGAATTCAAAATAGATAATATTAGCCAAATGGATATAGACTGATGATTTTATTCATTAATTTACCACTCAATGTATCTTTTAACATGAATTAAAAATATATTTGAGTTAATGTAGATGTTTACTTGTTCATTTACGCAGCAATTTCTTTCTAGAATTTTTCCACATTTGTTTCCATGCCGTTTGCCTCTTTATCCCACACAGTAGGCCTCACGAACACCTTCGAAATCAAAAAAGTACTATATCCATTTTGAATCTTGTCAACTGATATGTTTTGAGAAAAAAAAAATTAGTTTGCACTTCAACAATGGTTTATTCAGAACTGAACTTCGTTCCAGTGTACAACTCAACCAAAAATCTCCACAAGCTTTACAATGTGATACGCCTCACATCACGCCCCGGCGTCACCACCGGCCGTACGAAGCGTAGGCCTCAGCTGCTGATCCTCCTTGCTGTCCCTGCAATGGCCGCGGTCCCAGTTCGAACGTCTCTGGAGGGGGTGGGTATCGCTCCCACTCCCACGTAGTCACCGCCACCGAGCGC
Organism: Teleogryllus occipitalis; assembly: GCA_011170035.1. Classification (NCBI taxonomy): domain Eukaryota; kingdom Metazoa; phylum Arthropoda; class Insecta; order Orthoptera; family Gryllidae; genus Teleogryllus; species Teleogryllus occipitalis. The sequence continues at coordinate 28,626 of BLKR01001702.1, read as the reverse complement.
GCCCCGGCTCGGTCCGTGCATAGGTCCCCTGCAACCCGCATCTCGCGTTGGCTGTCGTCGCTTCCCACCAGACGACCTAGCTGCCCCTCTCGGCGACTCGCCTGAGCTGGCTGGACTCCGTCTATCCTCGTGCGGTATTAACTCGGAACTCGGACGTAAATAGAAATGAAACTGGAACTGTAGCTGTGGCGCTTGTGAACGCGTTGTCCGGGGAGGAAACGTCGTAATTTCGAAAATAAGCTCTTAAGACAATTTTAAGAATGTGGGGGAAGGAACCGTCGAAAAATCAATAATAAGCTCTTAAGACACTATTAAGCATATTTTGTCTAATAAACTACATGGATATTCCGAATGGCTGAACCACAATAAGCACGCAAATGTTGGTTTACAAATATGCTTTCTACGCAAATATTTGCGTTGTAGAAGCATATAAACACTCCAGAAATATGTAAATTGTTTATTATTAACAAAATAAACGAATAAATTAGTTTAAAAAGAAAAATTAACCGAGAAAAAAGCAATCGAACTGTGTAAATTGATTGGTTTTTAATTTTTGGTTTAATTTTTCTTTGTGATCAAATACGTTCATTAATTTTGCTGAGGGGTTGTTAATGCTTGTTATTGATTTTTCGACGTTTCCTTCCCCCACACCTGTATAGGGGGCGCCGCCTCTGGCAGACTCGCGCCCTGCCTGGGCGTTGCTGGTGCGTGCCCCGTCCGCTTCGCTGCTTCCAGCAGCCCTAGAGCGCGCGCACGACAAGTTGAAGAGATCGCCACACACATCGACTCGACTCTAAAGCCACGATTCGATTGAGTGAGCAGAGAGCGCACCTTAATTCCTAGGAGTTGCAGCAGTCGGCAGGCGTTGATGTGTGAGCGGCGGTAACTTTCGGAAAGCTTTCGTAATGCCCGCCACCATTTGATAACATGGCACAATGAAGCTGCTGAGTGATGCCTTTCAACGCCGGGCCCTGTCGCGCCGGAAGCCAGCGTCCTGCATGTGCGAACCCTTACCCCCAGCAGCATCGTTGACTCCCCTGGGGTCGGGAACAACGGGCATGGAGTCATGCAGACTGTGGGCGTGTCATCTTCAGTGACTAATCCATCTTCTACCCTAGTGGCAACGACCCCCCTCCGTGTCTGAAGGGCAGAGGGAAGTGCTGTGAAGGGCAGTTTGGAGTATAGCACCAGCCTGCCCCTGCACGTCCCACCAGCCTGGTGTGATGGTGGGAGGCGCGTAATCCTGTAGTGTCCGTTCACCGATAGTGTTCTTCAATGGCAATATAACAGCCACACGGCTCGTTCTCCTGCAACCGTCGGCCCTGCTGTTCGTGAACTCCCAAGTCCATTCCCTCTTTCTACAAGACAACGTCCGTGTTCATATTCTCCGCGCACGTTTTCTTGAGCACTCACTTCCCTAGTTGAGAGAAGTGAGGAGTGTTGGTTATTTTTACAAAAATAATTTTGTATCAAATTTGTAATTCGTTTTTCGATCCAAAATAATGTCTATTACATCAGAGCAAACATTTCTGGTTATCAGATTTTGTGTACAACGCTAGTTGCCATCGATTATTCTTAATTCAATTAACGTTGGCAAAGGGGTGGGGGTAGATATTCCGGGGCTCCAGAAAACGTGCGTGTGTAATACCGTTGCCATTCCCAGAGTGTGCCTTGTATATTTTGACACTCTACCATAGCCAGTCGCAGCGCCAACTTCTCTCCGACCGAGAATCTTGGGGTTGCTATTAAGCGATCAGGGCTTCACTCCTTCCGACTTATCGGCAAGAGCTGCGCCATCAGATGCCAGCTGTATGGCTTGGAATATCACAGGCCTTTAGTCGAGACTTGTAGAACCCCAATCCGCGACGTTTGAGCGCTTCTGTTAGCCGACATGGTGGCCAGACGCCGTACATATATATCTGGTATGTCTGTGTACCCTAATTCATGTTACTCCTCCAAAAGTGAAATATAATAAGTTTGTATGTGTGGTACCATCAATTAGTCCTTCTGGGCGCAGCATTTTAATGACGTAGAGTGTAATAGAGTGCAATATAGGCGGTATATAAATCATAATGCAAAGTTTTTATAAACGCCTGGGCGTTTCGACTGCAAATTCGAGGAGATTGGTGCTGAAAGTGAGCGTTTCCAGGGTGACCAAAACTGTCACTCACGTAGCGAAATGATTTGGCGCGGGAATAAAACGAAACAATAAAATATAATTTGTATTATAAATACCGTTGTTATTGTAATACAAAGAAAACGAAGTTTAGATGTATTAAACAGTTTTTCTTCAATTGTAATTTTCAAGATGTATAAATAAGGTAATATTTGTATGGAATTTAATAAGGTAATATTTGTATGTATTTTAAAATAATTCCCATCTAAGTATACATTTCGAAGTGCATTTTCGTGACATTCTTTCCATACAATATGGAGAATAGTTTTAAACCAATTTGATTGTCAAAGAAGTAAGACGCTTTGTTTTGGGTATAACAATAGATTATTTTGGGATTCTATGAGCATTCCAAAATGTAGAAGAGTTAATTTGCGCTCACACCGCCAATGAAGCAACACCAACACATTCTGAAGAACAAATCACGGATCGACGCATTTCGCTTCTAACAATTTCGCCTGCTGGGATGGGCCCACAGACGCACGTTTGTGTTCGGAATGGAAACGCAAACGGATAAAACGGTCGCGTATCCCGAGCGTGTAAGCGTCTCTGGATAAGAGGGTCGGCATGCACCCCTTGGGAGTCGATGGAATTTTATCAATCAAAAATAAAGTGACGACTAGGTAGACGAATATGAACTGGGCACTGATCTTTACAATCACGACCAAGATCCCATTCACAAAAAATATTTTTTAAATTGATACTTAATTGTTTTCTAATACGTAGTAACAAACATCTAATAATAAATGTCCTCCACTTCGTTTTTAATCATATTTCATCGATAGGATGGTTAGAAAACTAAGATAATAATATAACTACGTATTCACGTTACTCTATCTGATTTGATTGATTTTCACCAGAAAACGTACGATATTCGACAAATGTGAAATAAGTACAATCGGCACACGTTTTCTTGAGCTCCAGAAATTCTTCCCCTCCCTTTAACTATACATAGTTGAATGACGAAAAAAATACCAACAAAGTGAGGTTAGCAACATTTGAAAACTAGATATTTTGGCTTCCTAATTATAGAAAACTAATTTGGATCAGTAAACGGATTGCAGATTTGAATTGTATTGTAATCGAGCGAGATGTAAAATTGCGAGTTTTTCAGAAAAACACTTACTGCCAGGTCCTAGAAACAAAAATGTGGATAAATCTTGTTCCTACGTATATTAACAATTTACTGCCTCTGTCACGTGTAATCAAAACTAATATTGTGTGGGTCCTTGATACCGAAAAATCGATTGGCGGCAAAACGTCTCTAATCAAAGCTACCACCTAAACCATTCAGATGATTTTCTCCAAAACATATTCCACTATCGATCTGAATGAACCCGAAGCCTTGAGAGTTAGATACGGATATTTTCATTTTGGTGGTATTTTACAAGAATCATTTTCGATTCTTTCTCAAAAGTGACTCAATTCTTTTATTAAACTTCGTCCTCGGATATCATAAATGACTCTTAAAAGAATGAATCAGGTAAACTGGACGAAAAAAACGGTTGAGTGGGGAATTACTGACCCAAAAGCTTACAAAATAAAAATCATGTTTAGAAAAGTCTCCCTATTTGTTTCCGAAGCTTCGTTATTATGAGGGGATTGGTTTTGTATCACAGGGCAATACGTCAGGAGATCTCGTCGACCAAAGCGTATGACTCATTCTCTGTCAGTTATGAGATTTTCGTATACCTCTATATTTGAGAAAATTGTCCAATAAAAACTCTGTTCCATAGTAAATCGCTTCTAGTTTTATATTGTATCTTCAATTTGAATATATCCGTCTATGTTCATTTTTACTTTCTCGCTACGGAGTAGAGAGAAAGTTATGTGATGCTGCGCGAAGAAACGGCGAATTTTCGGCAGAAAACTCCTTATCACAGGGCCCTGGTAACGAAAAAGTGAATAAATCCAGTTGCAAAATTTAAAAAAATCCTCTAACACGTAGTGTAGCCAGAATCCATGTGTTGTGGGACCTTGATACCGAAAAATCGAATGCGGCAAAACGTCTGTCTGGCTATTCGTCCGTCCGTCTATCTGTCCGTCTGTGAACAATGCTAGTGGCTAAACCGTTTAGCCGATTTTCTCCAAAATTGATATTCCTCAATCAATCTGGCTGATTTTGCGACTTCTTTGAATTTGAAACCGATATTTTAATTTTGGAGGGACGTTACATGAAGCCTCTGGGACATTTTCAAAATTTAAAAAATGGCTCCATCGTTTTTGAATAAATTTTGTTGTTGAATAGTGTAAAGGAACGTTTAAGAGAATGGTGCGAGTCTCATGTCCGTTGGAAACTGATTTTTCGAAAATTGCAAAATTGCAAAATTTTTTTGGCATCTTCCTACAAGAAATATAATAAATATAGAGATTTTTCCTTTAATGAAATCTGTTCCTAAAAGATAGGTTTTGAAATAAGGTCATGTTTAATTTTTGGAAAATTTGAGTACTTTTCGCGTAATTTTGCATAAAATTATGGGCGAGAAAGTACGTGCTGATTTAGTACAACTAGTTTCCTTTGGCGGGGAAAGAGGAAATGTTTGCAATCAGCTGCACTCAATTAAAACTTCACTCTCCGTTTACACACTGGAGAACATTAAAGTAGCGTCTTCCTGAAAATTATGAAATATCGTGAAATTTCATCTTTTCTCGATTTTTATTGTCGTTTTCTCTGTTGTGTCATTTCTTTTTTATATCATTTAGTTTTTGAGCAAATATTTTTATTTCGAAGCGAGTGAACAAGTGCTATGTTCCGCATTGCCAGCTGTGAAGCCCTTAACCTTAAATTCAGATGCATTTTTTCTGAATTGGGAATTTTCAACACATTATTGCATGTCAAACATCATAATTCAAAAACCATAACAGATAACTGTTTCTATACAATACTGTTTTATTTTACCAATTCTATACAATACTGTTTCTATACAATTGGAGACTATACTGATCGTCAAAAAGAAAAATAATGTTTACTTTAACGAAACCAAGATATAGTAGAATGAATTAGTTTACATTTCCAATGTATAATTTAAAAAAGACTTAAATGCCTATAACAAGTAATGTACTTCAGCTTCCGGGTCAATGACCCCCATCTCGATCGGGTTTTTGTCCAGTTTCCCTGATCCATTGAGCAAATGCTGAGATGGCCCCTTGATTTGCTTCTGGACGTAAATGTAGCTTCACTATGCGCACGTTTTGTTGAAGCTTTCCTTTTGCTTGTAGTGGTAGTAGAGCTTAGGGTGAGTTTCTATTTTGTTAGCAATACAGAAAAATCAAATCTGTTCGTTCGTTTACCGTTACAAATAAGTTTTCTATAATTCGGCAACGAAAATATCTAGTTTTTGAAATGTTAATCTCTTGCTTTTTTAAATTTATTATTATTATTATTATTATTATTATTATTATTATTATTATTATTATTATTCATCTTTCAACTATTAATAGTTGAATTGTTGGGAAGGGATTGTGAAACTCAAGAAAGCGTGCGTAGATGATTTTCTCCCCCATATTATCACACAGTTTTGACTAAATAAATAAATAAAATAAACAAAATAATGATGTAATTCTTCTAAGCTTGCAACTTATGATTTCCTTGAGATAATGGACTATAATAGTTAATGTACCACTGATAGTTTCAGTTAAATGAACTGAAATGCCCTAAATATTGCTTTTAAATAATTATTTTTTGGAAATAATCGAATCCTGACTCTTTATTTTTCACAGCACCTTTACCATTCTAGTTCGTTCTGTATAATATAAGTTTGTGATTAATTTACAAAAAGACTTATCAAAATATATCAACATATGGAATAGGATGTCTGAAGTAAAAACAATCATTTTGGCCAAATAATTATAAAAAATTCCTAAATTATTTTTAAAGAAATTGTATGATCTCTTAGAGCATTTAGAAACCAAATGTAGGAGGGAAAAAAAATAGAAACAATATACTTGATATTATTTCCTCAGGTAGACAACTACTTTTAACCTAGCCTTCATTTCAGCCCTCCGCTGCGACTCTTACACCCATAAGCGGTAGCTCAGTGCATCAACTGATGTCACTGCAGCGCCTCTGACCGGGAGGTCCTAGGTTCGAGTCCTGATAGCTTTTCAGCTAGGTCGAATTCAGTCGCTGTCTGGAGGAGAATTCTAGCGGCCGGTTGCTCTGATCGGTAGTTTTCCGTGGTTTCTCCGATCATCACCAGGCGAATGCCGGAGCAGTACCTTACCAAACGGGCCACGAACCGCGCGCGATCTGACCTTCCTCTTCCTTGTCCTATCCTCTCCCCTTACACACACACACACACTAACATGCACTACACTAGACCACAGTAGTTGACGCGCCCGGAAACACGAAAAAATTAATCTTACACCCATTGCGGCGGAGTGCGGTCTCACGCCGCTTGCGGCGTCGCATACCAATGTGGAAGATAATGACGGGCGCCAGCGGAGTATTTATCCGTCAGCAAAGTGTTGTTTAGGTAACACCTTAGTTTCATTGCTTATTGGGCGTTTACAAAATAATTCGAAACCGATGCCATTCGTAATGGCTTGTTCGAAAGCGTTCCAGTGTTCTCTTCTCAAAGTCAAGTCGGCCCTTTAACACGATTGCAATCTTAGTTTATTTATCAGTCGGTACAGAAAACAGTTGTGGAAACGGAGCAACATTGTGAATGTAGAACTATTTTTTTTTAATGTGACCATCTGAGTCTCCGCGGAAAGGACCGTAAGTACAGAAAATAATCAAAACATAAATGCCGTTGCCACATCTCAAAAACTGAAACACAAACTAACAGAAAATGATTGTAATATATAGGATAGACACACTTTCCTTTCAGTTGAATTGCAATTTATTTTGGGGTCCGCTGTTGACTCCCCTCCTCCGATTGGTGTTCTCTGGGTAGGGCGTGATTTCTCCGATCAACACCAAGCGAATAAACGGATGACGAACCGCAGGCGAACTTTCCTTCCTCTTCCTTGTCCTATCATCACCATTTACTTACATACACTTACACTTCCATGAACTACACTGCCACACGTGTCGGGAGACGAGTTGGGGACTTATAGCTTGTCCTGGTTAGGGCAGTACTCCAATGGTGGGAAATACCTAGTTGGGAAAAACCCCACCAGCGGACGTGAAGGTCGGCGCCAAATCTGGTGTAATGTTCCCCCGCTGGACGAACTTGCGTGGCAACATCACACAACTTCGCGTGCTAAAGACATGCACTACACTTATGGGACCAATGACCACCGCTGTTGACGCGACCAGAAACCCGAAATAATAAACGAAGCAATGCGTGTACGGCATGGTGTTGATGCCAGCATGTTCCGCAGGCCGGCGTGCATGGCGGACGGCGCGCTGGAGGCGGGGGCGCGCAGCCACGGGCCGGCGCCGCCCCACGCGCAGCCTCACGCGCAGTCCCACGCGCAGCCTCAGGCGCAGTCGCCGGCGCAGGTGGCGCGCCTCTTCTTCGCCGAGTCGTCCATCCACGGCCTGCGCTACCTCACGCTGCCTCGCGTGTCGCTGGCCGGCAAGTGAGTGCTCCCCGCCCACGGATTTCCCTCAAGCACAATAAACACTTGCCAATAGCCCCCACGCATAGAGAGCGCTGCGCCTATGTTTGTATCTGCAAAGTAATTGTTAACTCAGTAATCTTAGAAATTCTATCATGATTTGTTACATTTTATTTGCATTTGTACAAAATGGTATTCTGACCTGTTAGTTACAAATGTAAACATTTGTACAAGATGGGCCGGTTTGCGCAGCAGTTGTTTAATGATTTAGATATCCAAAAGAACAAGGTTAAATGTTCATATAGTCATAAACTTTTCTCACGGTAAATTTTCTATTCGAAGGGGATTAAAATACTGGATAGATTTGTATGTGTTTGAAAATATAATTAAAATTACTTTTTTTCAAAACACTCGATCAGTCAAGAGCACATTGTTCTTATCTTCAGGCACTACTAAAAGGAAAAAACTATCGAAAAAAGAATTCGAAAACCACTACCTTGATATGAAATTTACACACAGAACACTGGCAGATACAAGTGGTTCAGCATTATATCTTGAGAAGTTATGTCAATTTAAAATAAATGCATCCATTATGTGTGGAAAACCTCATATATTTATAACGATCACTTATTTTAAGTAATGTTTTAACGTGCCTATGATTATTATTATTATTATTATTATTATTATTATTATTATTATTATTATTATTATTATTATTATTATTATTATTATTATTATTATTATATAATGTGTACTGATTTCTAATTGTATTAACCTGAAAATGGGTTCAAATAATTCCCGAAACTCGTCTTGGTTAAACTTTAGATCATAAAATGTCTTTAAGTACAATTGGATTGCTGACCAGTGCTTCACTTAGATGTTTTCACTTCCATTTCTATTTTCTTAAAAAGAATGAATTATTTCATTCATGTACCCAGCATCCATTTATGAGTACAGAGGATACCGCTTATTATCATTCCGGACCACGGAAAATATGATAACATTAACGGATTGATAACAATAGACGACACATTCTAATTTGTAAATTATCAAATGGTAACGAAAAATCCTCGATTTTGGTTTTGCACCTGCTTATTATTATCTCTGAGGATTCCATTAATTTAAATCTATACACACAATGTGTCGAAATTAACTGACCCCCGCTGAACACCACTTCAGAACTCAAGCATTTCTAATGCTTGCCTGGTTTTCGTCGTAGGAGGTTGATACATTTTTTCATACTATGTCGTCTTCTTTCAATCAGATGTGATGTTTTCATCCATAGTCCATTTTCATCCATTCTTGAATTTTTTTAGTCGTATATGGAGGTCGAGAGCACAAAACATTTTTCAAGCGAGCACCGAACAATATTTGCATGGCATTTTGCGAATCACGACCCATGAGGGGCCAATGCTTAGTAATTGAAATATATTTCAAAATAAAAACAGGAAACGAATTCTGAAAACAATAAACGACTTATCCGTAACGTTGAAACACCAGTCTGAGCGGAATATTAACATTAACATTAACCGAATCGTAACATCAACCGTGTATCTTCAAATTCTGTGCACGTTTTCTTGAGCTATTTCGGGAATATAGATATATGAATAATCGTTTTCCATTTGATAACGGCAATAAGTAGATTCCTGCACGTAAACCTATAAGGATAATAGTCTAAATTTGTAGCTAATTTCCTTTTGCAATGCTTTTATAGGGAACCAATATTTTCATCAATTGTTGACAAAACGCTTGTTGCTTCTTGTTTTCATAATTCAAATTATTATTTGTGTTAGAACTAACATACCAGAGAGCTCAAGAAACCATGCACATATTGCATTTCTCTCATAGCACCTCTCGCAGTTTTTAACTGTTTTCCCGTAAATAAATAAATATCGTAATTTTATGATATTAATTAATTCAATATCCGTCTATCCAATCAATATCCAATTTAATAAACCGTGCTTACAAAAATTGGCATCTACTGTGTGTTCATTATTCATGTATTCATTCCTGGAGCTGCGCGCTTGGCGCAGTGCCTTACGCGTGCTCGTGCGCAGGGCGTGCTGGCTGGGCGCGCTGCTGACGTGCGCGGGGTGCGCGGGCGTGTTCGTGGCGGCGGCGTGGCGCGCCTTCCGAGACGCGCCCACGCGCACCGTGGTCGAGAGCACTCACTTCCCGCTGCAGCGCGTGCCCTTCCCGGCCGTCACGCTCTGCCCTGCCATGCGCGTGCGCCAGCGCGCCGGCTTCAAGCTTCTCACCAGGTCAGCCCCCCTGCCGACCGCTGCGTCCGCTGAGCAATGATGCTGTCGCTGCAGCGGCTCTGACTGGGAGGGACCAAGAATTCGAGTCCCGACGGTGGCGGGCCAGTAGCTCAGGGCGTTAACTGATGTCACTGCAGCGCCTCTGACCTAGGTTCGAGTCCCGACGGGGCAGGATTTTCGAATTTAGTTAGAAACCTAAGTTGAGGTCATCCGCTGTCTGGAGGAGAATTCAAGCGATCAGCTGCTCTGATCGGTAGTTTTTCGTGATTTCTCCGATCAATACCAGGCGAATGCTTGAGCAGTACCCTTAGAAGTGGACCATGGATCGCGCGCGATTTTTCCGTCCTCTTCCTTCACCTATTCTCACCTTTACTTACATACACTTGCACTGACATGCACTACACGACACACATGCTGGGGGATGCAGGACAAGCTTTGAGCTTGTCCTTGTTGGGGAGGTGCCTTGCTGGTGTGAGAGAACTGGTTGTTAAAAACCCCTCTAGCCGACGGGAAGGTCGGCACCGGATCTCACCATCCAGCGGAAGATCACCGCCGCCTACCGAGGGGAAAACATGCACTACACTTAGGGGACTAATGACCTATAATTGAATCACTAATCAATCAACCGCTGTCCCCACCCCGACAGTTAACTCAATGCCACCACCGCCGAGTCGCTGCAGCTACTCTTACTGGGAGGTATTAAGAGTTCGAATCACGACGGTGGCGGATTTTCGTATGTATGTAGTCATGTCGAATTCAGCCGCTGTCTGGAGGAGAATTCAAGTGACCGGCTGCTCACCAAGTTGGGTCACGTCAGCCCCGCTGCGTTCCGCTCCGGTCCGCTCCACTCCGCCCCATCCGCTCAGTCACGCCTCTGACCCACCCCGCCGCTGCTGGCAGAGCTTACTCAATGTAGCTGAGTAGTGTAGCTCTGAGTCAGTTGATTGATTGGTTGACTGATAGTGATTCCGGGCGCATCAACTACTGAGGTCACGAGTCCCGTAAGTGAAGTGCATGTTTTTCATCGTGAAGTGGTTGTGATATTCCAACGCTGGATGACGAGATCCAGCATCGACCTCCTATCGACTAGAGGGGTTTTCTCCAACCATGTATCTCCCATCAGCGGGACACCGCCCCAGCCAGGACAATTTTTAAGTCCCCGACCGGTCTTCCGGGATGTGTGGTAGTGTAGTGCATGTCAGTGTGTGTGTGTAAAGGGTGAGGATAGGACAAGGAAGAGGCAGGAAAGATCGCGCGCGATCTATGGTTCTTTTTGTTAGGGTACTTCTCCAGCATTCGCCTGGTGTTGGTCGGTGAAAACTATTGATCAGAGCAGCCGATCGCTAGAATTCTCCTCCTGACAGCGACTGAATTCGACCTAGCTGAAAGGCTAGTGTCTGAGTCAGCTAAGGTAGCTCATCGATACCATTTTCGCTGTCTTTTCAGCGACTCTGACTGGGAGGGTCTAAAGTTTCTAGTCCCAACAGTGGCGTATTTTCACATATAGCTAGTTTGAATTCAGCCGCTCTGTCTGAAGGAGTATACTAGCAGGCGGTTGCTCTGATCGATAGTTTTCCGTGGTTTGTCCGATCAATTGTAGGCGAATGCTCGAGCAGTACCCCAAGAAACTGCCATGGATTGCGCGCGATCTTTCCGTCCTTTTACTTGTCCTATTCTCTCATCTTACACTTATACACACATTTATATTCTCAGTGGAGCGCGAGCCCGGCGGCCCGGCGGTAGCTCAGTCGGCAGATGATTCCAGTTCCTCTCTGACCTATTGATGGTGGAAGGAAGTTGGCAGTGGCTATTTCATAAAATCATACGACATTTGAATTAATAAACACTGATTTTTGTTCATTCCTGACAAGTGTCAGGTAAGTTACATTCAAAAAAAAGAAAAGAATTGACTGATTGAGCTCGTTAAAAAAGAGATGTTAAAATTCAAAATTAAAAAAACTATTGTTAGGAAAAGAAATCGAAAGTACAAATAAACTTGGTTCTTACAACTAATTACATTTATGCCTGAGCGCGGCAACGGTAGTGAAATCATAAGAAAAGAAAAAAAGTCCTCGTTGCGCTTGAAGAGCGAATAAATGAACTCATTAGCGTGAGTTTTGCCAGTAAGGCGACTTATGACGAGGAGCGTTGCGCCGACTCGAGTCTTGGGGTTGTCGAACCCTGCCAGCTGGGCGGCGTTCTGGTGGCTGAGGTCCCGAAGGGGCGCCGAGGGTTGACCGCGGCGTGATGGAGGCGGCGGCGCAGGCGGCTGACAGCGCGGGCCGGGGCGGAGGCTGGCGGCTGGCTCGGGCGGGCGGGCGTAGGTCAACCACCCTCACGATTTTTCTGAATCCATAAGGTGGTAGCCGGAGCGTCGGAACACGGCGTGGCTCAGAGAGCTCTCAGAATTTGTCAACAATAAAGTTGAATATGCGCCCGTCGATCGTTTCGCGGCTCTACTGGCACAGTGACCGAAAGCGGCTTCCTTTGTCACTGGTTTTTACTTCCCGTGTATTGTCAATGATAAAATGAGGAAGAACTTTACCATAGCGAGACTTCTCTCAAATCTACCAGCGACCCCCCTTTACGTGCACTGCTCCGCACGAACGTCCTCTCTTTTTCCGAAGCCTCTTTCCGAGGAACGCTCAGTCCTAAGCTCACCCTTTCTTCGGGTACGTATCGTCTCATTGGACTAGAGCTATTGCGTCTTATTTAATTTTCTACCAATCAGCTGCACGGATTCTCTGAAATTTTCCACTGACCAGGTACTCTCTCTCTCTCTCTCTCTCTCTCTCTCTCTCTCTCTCTCTCCTCTCTCTCTCTTTCTCCTCTCTCTCTCTCTCTCTCTCTCTCTCTCTCTCTCTCTCTCTCGCGCGCGCGCGCGCGCGCGCATTTAGTGTACACACGCGCGCACTAGCCCTTTGCACTGTATCAGTAAACGCTCGCTCTAATAAACAGATTCTTATCAACGGCTTTGGACTTCCCCTCGCTAGACGGGCGTGCTGTTTATTGTTGAACAAAACACCTCGGAAGGACGGGGGGAGCACTAAAAAAAGGGGCGCGCGCCGGGCAAGTTGGGACACGCGCAGCGCGGGTCGTAAATTCCTTTGGAAACCGCGCTGGCGGCGTTGGATCGGTGATCGCATTGAAAACACTACTCCTGTTCTCTATAATTGTTTTACTAATCTCGAGTTATGAAGGTGCCGCCACAATATGCACAGCTCTTCCACATATGACCGTCCAGTAGACAGCTTAGAGCTTGTCTCTGCTAGGACGATGTTCCCTGCTAGGGAAAGATACCTGACGAAGGTATTTCTCCGCAAGCTGATGTGTAGCTTGGCATCGGATCTAATCAACCATTAGGGGTTGAACACCGACACCTCCTGGAATAAAAAGCATTCGCTATACTAAAGGGGCTAATGACTATAGCAGTTGACGTGCTCGGAAACATCAATTGATCAACCACTCGGCTTCGCCCCGCTCCACCCGCCCAATCCACTCCACCCACCTCCGCCGCACCTCCCGCCCTGTCCCGGCCCGTTTCGTCACGCACCTCTCCTCAATCCAACCTGACTCGACAATGTCACTTTCTAACCCCACTTCTGAACGCATGAACGATAATATGTTTGCCTGTGAGTCTAGTAGAATATTCACGCGTTTTGAGCAAGAGCCTAAAATTTCTGACCGCTAGACTCTCCTTGTTGTTCGAGGCTCAATGTCATCGCATTCAACTTCTAACATAATTTTAATTTAATGAAATAAAGGAAACTGTGTTGCGGGTTGCGTACATTTCAAAATCGTTCTTGAACCGACGAGTTTCACAAGACATAGGTGATTAGACATTCGCGTTTCCTTTCCATCTTCGCTATCATTCTTTAACTCTGCCATGCCCTAATAAGTATTAAATTAATTTTTAATGCCTTAATCCTTCTAATAGGTGAGTGAAGTGACAGATGAACATGCACATAATCACACAAAGACATGAAAATACATATACTCTGGTTACAGAGAACTCGGAAATAGTGAACTCTGAATTAGTGAAGATAAGTCACCCGTTTCACATACATTACAAATGAGCACAAGACGATTGTGTTATAGTGAACTCTGAACTCCGGCTTCAGTGAACGTAGGAAATACACCGTTCTGGAAATTAATTCTCTCCTGAAAAAAGGTTTCGTCTCAGAGCCACATATTCTAACATTAGGCAATGTGAAGAAATATTGTCGTCCAAAGGTCATAATGGAAGAAGTCTCCCCTGAGTAGAATTTAGCGGACTCGGAAGGGGAACCTTACTGAGGAGTGATGACCTTGTGTCTCTCAGTTTCACTGTGAAAAAGGCCGTGGCCTGCGAGGTCTATAAGTGGCGGCGGCGACGCACGACTGCTTTCTTTAGTTTCACGCTTGTTGTTTCCTAAGATTTCGCGCGACAAACCGCGTGATGTTCAACATAGGCAGCAGGAAGATCTAGACTGACACAGCCCCACAGCCTGGCGACACCCGTCGTGCCGTGTGGAAAAGCGATCGATTTTTTTTGCCGCTTGTGCCATGCCACTACCGAAAACGTCTCATATGTTATTACGCGAGTAAAAGGGTCTTCGGAGGATGGGATGGTGCTCCGACTGCGCAAGATGTATTGAAGTATGGCAAAATTGCATTACGTTACATAGAAACAGTGGACAATGCGGAATCAAGTATGAAGAGAGCACGAACTTTGGAGAAGGGAGAAATTACTCATGAAAGTGTGCGCAGAAAACAATTGAAAAAATCCTGATTTTGTTAAATTAAAAATTCTTTAAATTTTATTTAATTTTGACATGAAATATAGTGAACGCAAAAAGTTATTTGCGGGAAGTTCACAACCAGAGTCGACTGTACATTAATTTAATTTATACAAACAAAAAAAGAAAGGTTTAACGCATAAATGATATGGCTCATGCCCGCAAGTCAATAGCATTGTAATACAAGATTTGCATATTTAGTAGAACCATTATCTAGACCTATCACTCCTGCACTCACCCCCACAATATTGTGTAAATGCAGGCACTACGCTCGTTGTCGCGAGGAGCGCTCTGTGAATCGGCCTGGTTACTCGAGCACAGAAGCCACTAGTAGTGGTTTCCCACCCCAATAAATTAAAATGATTCTCTCAGTATTGTTCATCTATCCTTTTCACATCAAATTCATCATCATATTCATTCACGTTCTCCTAGTGAAGCTGAGTCAAATTTAACGATTCTGCTGAACATTGCAAACTCCATGGAATATGTGGGCATGCAAGAGGGGGCGCGGCGAGCGGTTAGCGGGGTATGTGGTTGGCATGCGTCGCTGGGATACGGGGCATACCGCATGGGTGGCGCAGGTGGGCGGGGCGCGTGGGCTGTGTGCGTGGTAAAGGGCACGTGGGCGACGCGGGGGTGATGTGCGAGGGTGGGGCGCACGTGACGAACACGTGAGCGGCGTGCGGCGCGTGGGTGATGTGCGTGAGACGGTGCGTGGGCGATGTGCGTGGGCGGTGTGCGTGGGCGGGGCGCGTGGGCGGGGCGCGTGGGCGGGGCGCGTGGGCGGGGCGCGTGGGCGGGGCGCGTGGGCGGGGCGCGTGGGCGGGGCGCGTGGGCGGGGTGCGTGGGCGGGGTGCGAGGGCGGGCGCGTGCGCGGGGGTGGGCGCGTGGGCGGGGGGCGCGCGTGGGCGGGGCGCGTGGGCGGGGCGCGTGGGCGGGGCGCGTGGGCGGGGCGCGCGTGGGCGGGGGCGCGTGGGCGGGAGCGCGTGGGCGGGGCGCGTGGGCGGGGCGCGTGGGCGGGGCGCGTGGGCGGGGCGCGTGGGCGGGGTGCGTGGGCGGGGGTGCGGGGGTGCGTGGGCGGGGTGCGTGGGCGGGGTGCGTGGGCTGGGTGCGTGGGCGGGGTGCGTGGGCGGGGTGCGTGGGCGGGGTGCGTGGGCAGGGTGCGTGGGCGGGGTGCGTGGGCGGGGTGCGTGGGCGGGGTGCGTGGGCGGGGTGCGTGGGCGGGGTGGTGTGCGTGGGCGGGGTGCGTGGGCGGGGTGCGTGGGCGGGGTGCGTGGGCGGGGTGCGTGGGCGGGGTGCGTGGGCGGGGTGCGTGGGCGGGGTGCGTGGGCGGGGTGCGTGGGCGGGGTGCGTGGGCGGGGGTGCGTGGGCGGGAGTGCGTGGGCGGGGTGCGTGGGCGGGGTGCGTGGGCGGGGTGCGTGGGCGGGGTGCGTGGGCGGGGTGCGTTGGCGGGGTGCGTGGGCGGGGTGCGTGGGCGGGGTGCGTGGGCGGGGTGCGTGGGCGGGGTGCGTGGGCGTGGTGAGTGGGCGTGGTGCGTGGACGGGGCGCGTTGGTGTGGTGCATGCGAGGCGCACATGGGCGGCGCGGCGCGTGGGTGATGTGCGTGAGCGGGGCGGGTTGGCGGGCCGGGCGCAGGGCGAGAGCGAACGCGGCGAGCGGTGCTCTGTTGCAGGTTCCTGAACGCGTCGGCGGAGGAGACGCAGCAGCCGGAGCTGCGCGACGCGCTGTGGAACGTGATGGCGGCGCTGTCCATGCACCAGTTCCCGTTCCACTTCCGCATGGAGACGTTCCTGAACGCGTCGCGGCCACTGCACGCGCGCCTCGCGGCGCTCAACTACACGGCGTTCATGCACGCCGCGCTGCCGCCATGCCACCTCTTCTTCCGCGCCTGCTTCTGGCAGGGCACGTTCGTCGATTGCTGCGACGTCTTCCGCCGGCAGCGTATGGAGGCCGGCTTCTGCTACTCCTTCAACTCGCTCACTGCCGACACCACGCGACACTGGTATGCGCCGCCACCCGCGCGCTTCCTCTAGCCCCACGGAGTTTCAATACGGCTAAGCTATTTCACGAATAAAAGTCGTGCATCGATTTAATACTACGAACATAATGTTAAAAATTGCGAAAGATGTTTCTTGGTGGGTAGTTTCAGACCCTATAATGATTACTCCAGTTTCCGGTATGAGAGAAACTTTTTAAAAGATTTATTAACTTTATTTATAAACTTTATTTTCTAAAAAAGTTAAACGTTATCAGTGTTAAGGCAGCGTTAAGTACACATTAAGTGAACATTTTTATTTTAGTCGCCAGTCATTGGTTTTTAAGCTAAAACACTACAATAAAACATAATAAAACACTATTGCCCGGATTGAAACGAATAACCATGAATGAAAAAGTCACTATAAACCGTAGATATTGTAACCTACAGGTTTAAAATAAATGTAAAAACTTCTAGGGCATGTAGAGGAGACGAAGATGAGTTTTTGTCAATGAAGATGAGCTCGTCTCATTCAACAAAGTTGTACAAGGCATTTAATAGCAGGCAACTTAGAGTGCACAGGTGTGTTCTAACGCAGTTGGATGAGCAGTTTTTGTGAACCTGCGGTACACAATTGTAAGACGAGTTGCCTACCGAGCAGGCGTAAACGTGGAACTCAGTTGTACAGGGCGATTCAGTCCTCGTTGCCCATACAGACCCGCTGATAAAGTACGCTAAGTTATTCTTGAGTGCAAAAACAAATAGTGTAAACCTATTCAAAATTTTAAAATAAAGTTTTTTTCTCATTGGTCGTTGTTTACAAAGAAGGTAGCACGACTATTACATTAAATGTTGTTCCCGATTGCTATTATTGCTTTATCTAATGAATATTAAAGGAGAGGGAAAAACTATTATTTAAGTGTCTTAAGGATAGTTTATCATTTGCGTATGCAGCCAAAATTGCGCATTTTCACCTCGTGTAACAGCTCTAAAAGTATTCAAAATGGCTTTCTCCTGCGTGAACGCAAGGTAAGCATCTGAGCCGCATGGCCTCCGTGATACGCATAACTTTGCCCGGTTGTACCATTTATTCTGCCACCACTCTTTCAATGCGCCCAAAGTCATCATGCCTCTTAAACGCTCTGGTAAGAGGTGAGGACCGACGATAAATCCATTCACAATGCCAAACGACACATTTTCAGAGAATCGCTCTTGGTGAGTTACACTACGCACAACATCGGATATTCCTCTGCCCTCACATGCAAATTGTGCACATTAATTATGTCTGTTCTTAAACACGCTTCTCCTGTCCAAAGAACGAAATTCCTTGTTTTCTTTTCATTTGCGCAGGAAATGCCTAGAGAATTGAACACGACATTATAAGTCTTTACTGCACAATTGCTGCACCCGCTGGAAATGGAAAAGTCGTAATCTACCTGGATGAATTGTTCGCCAGACGAGAGGCTGTGATGCGTATGAGTATTAGCAACTGAGGTTTCCAGAGAGGAGTCCTAACGCGAGGACGTGACGTCACTCGCTCCCTTGTTGTAGCCCAAGTTACACAAGAACAAGCGCTTACTCCAAAGTTTAACGTTAATTATTTACCCAAATAAACGACAAATAGTATCCAATTTTGGCAAATGTAGTCTGTACATTACATATGGGATAACGTCTCGACGTATTAGCAACGAGGACTGAATCACCCTGAAATTTCGCACTACATGTCCATTGGTAGACAGTGATTATGTTCGACGCCTCTACATGCCCTAGACCTTAATATTATTTATTCTTGGATCCTTGGTATATATTCTATTATATAAAATATAGAATATCTTAATATCCCTCAATTCTTGTCTGTAGTTTATTAGCATGCATGTATGCTACAAAACATTAAATTTGCGTGTCTTTCAGTTGGTACCTTTCCCTGTGAGGCATGTGACCCATGCTGACCTCTCTTGAGCTGAAACTCGCATAGTCGGTTACCACGAAAACAAATATGCCACAATTTAGAACCAGTTAATTTCTAATTAATCACCTAAAAAATAAATTCATTGTTTATCAAATATTTGCGTAATTAATTGTGAGCTGGCTTGAGATTAAACTGGCACCCACAAAATGGCTTCCCTCAAACGCTCAAATGCCATAATGTATAACGATTTAATTGCTAATTCATTACTCAATTTCACCTTTAACTACCCGGACGTTTGGAGAGCAATTACACATCTTTTTATGTGATTAATTAGCAATTAAATCGTTCTACAGGGTGGCATATTTGTTTTCGTGGTAACCGGTCGTGGTTGTGCCAGCTTAATCTTTCATCAGCGCACAATTAATTACGCAAAAATTTGATACACAATTAACAGAATTTTCACGTAATTCATGAGCAATTCATTACGAACAAATCTGAAGAGCACTTCATTTTCTGCGTATCTCATTAACAATTTAAACGGTGGCCTATTTGTTGTGGCGGTAATCGATGAAGAGAGGCCCCGTGGCGGGGTGTGCGTGCGCAGCCCGGCGGCGCTGGAGCTGGCGCCCGACTGCCCCATGTCCGGCGGCGGCGACGAGGAGTGCGCGGGCGGCGGCGGCGCGGGGCTCTGCGCGCTGCGCCGCAACGGCGTCTCGGGCACCACCACCGGCCTCGAGGTGCGCGCTCCACCTTCCCTTTTACTTTCTCACTACGGAGCAGAGAGACACTTATTATCTCTGCGTGAAAAACGGCCAATTTTCAGCAGAAAAACGTATAACAGGGACCTGGTAACGGAAAAGTGGATAAATCCAGTGGCTTAATTTA
This sequence comes from Teleogryllus occipitalis, assembly GCA_011170035.1. Taxonomy (NCBI): domain Eukaryota; kingdom Metazoa; phylum Arthropoda; class Insecta; order Orthoptera; family Gryllidae; genus Teleogryllus; species Teleogryllus occipitalis. The sequence continues at coordinate 9,137 of BLKR01001702.1, read as the reverse complement.
GAAAAAATCGTATAACACGTGGTGTAGAATCCATGTTTTGTGGGTACTTCATACCAGAAAATCGAATGACGGCAAAACGTCTGTCCGCCCGTCCGTCCGTCTGTCTGTGCGTGTGTGAACAACGCTAGCGGCTGAAGCGTTCAGCCGATTTTCCTCCAAAATTTGTATTCCCCAATCGATCGAAGAGATGTCGTGGCCCCTTGAATTTGAAACCCATATTTTAATTGTAGAGAGTACTTTACATGAACTCGTGGGACACTTTCAAAATTTTCTAAAAAATTGGCCCCATCGTTTTTTATTAAATTTTGTTGGATAGTGTGAAGGACGTTTAAAAGAATGATGCAGGTCTTATGGTCGTTGAATACCCTGGTTTTTCGAAAATTCAAAAGGTCAAAATTTTCTCGAAGTCTTCCTACAACTACAATTACGAAGATAGAGATTTTTTCTTTAATGAAATCTGTTTCTTACAGATAGATTTTGAAATAAGGTCATGTACAATATTTCTAAAATTAGAGTACTTTACGCATACTTTCGTGTGGAAGTGCGGGCGAGAACGTATGTACTGTTTTAGCATCACTTGTTAAGCAGCTAAAGCAATGGATTGGCTGATTGCTTAATCGATGTTTCACTTCACGTCAACCTCAACGGTCATCAGTCCCATCAGTGCAGTGAATCTTTATCCCGGAGGGCGACGGTGTTTTTCCCCTACTAAATGGCGCCGAACTCATACGGCGCCAAACTACACGTCAGCTTGCGGAGGGCTTACACATTTACGTATTTCTCCCAGTAGCGCAAGTCGGAACAAGTTCAAAGTTCCCAGGTACTTTTCCGACATGTGTTGTAGTGTGGTGCATGTAAATGTACGTGTACGTAAATACGAGGTATGGATAAAAGAAAGGGAAGGAAAGAACGCGCGCGGTCCGTGACCCGTTTTAGAGTGCTACTCCAGCTGTATTTGTCGAGGAAAACATGGAAGACTACCTATCGGAGTAGCTAAACGTTATAATTCTCCCGACAGCGGCGGAATTCGATCTAGCTAATTACTAGATTTGAAAATCCGTCGTTGCCGAAACTCAAACAATAGAATCTTCCAGTGAGAGTCGCCACAGAATCAGCGGTAATGCTGGCTCTGAGTAATATCAGCGGGTGGGTAACATGGGTCATGTAACATGGGTCATGGGTCATGGGTCATGTTAGAATGCAATATACAGATGGCCGTGATTGAAAAAAAATGTAGCGCTTAGCTATACTATCTGCAATCATGTTATCAGCTATTCTGACAATAATTCAAGCCCAACAAAATGGGGTGGGGTTCGGGTGGGGGCCGGTGAGTAACACGTAGAAACGAAACGCATTCATTGCACAAACGTTGTCTAACTTGTGCTGGGCAGTATGACGGGCACGGCGGAAAGGTGGCTGGTGCACTAACTTCCCGAGCCCGAATTTGCAGATTTAATTTCCTGATCACGGTGGTAAACATTCAGACTGCGAGATATCCTCAGTAGGATACTTTCACAATTCAGGTGTGCTAAAGGACCCCGGCAGGTGCCCGGAAAAATGAAATCCCTCCGGAAATATTCTGAAGCGGTTTTCATGATGTAACAGTTACAGTTTCGGTCTGTTATACCCGAGTTTACACCTGGGCGAAACATTCTTTTAACTTCCTTTCGAAAATTTCTTTTAAACTTTCTTCGAAGGAGAAGTATAGCCGGTTGTCACATTTCACATATGTATGCTGCTGTAAACAATATTAGAACGCAATCTACACATCGCCGTGATTCAAAACAATTATGCCCCATATACTATGTTTAATCATGTAATCAATTATTCTGACATTCATCCATGCCCAATAAAATGGGTCGAGGGTGGGTGAGTGGTTGAGTAACGTGTAGAAACGAATCTCATTTATTGCACAAACGTTGGCTAAAGGAAAGAGTAAATGAATGATTGAATGGGCGTGTCCGCAGGTGTTCCTGGAAGGGTCGGCGAAGGAGGACCGGCTGGTGGACGGGCAGCGCGACGCGGACGGCGCGCGCATCTTCGTGCACCACCCGATGCAGCTGCCTGAGGCGGGCAAGGGGCTGCTGCTGACCGAGCGCCACGACCACGTGATGACGGTGCGCGTGTCGGTGGCCGTGACGGAGTCGCAGCCCAGCCTCAGGGGCCTGCACACCGCCGACCGACAGTGCTACTTCCCCGACGAGTGGACGCTGCAGGTCAGCTCCCGTTACTCTGCCACGTGCGCTGCGTCAAGGGGATTTTCTTCATTTGTATTTTCGATTTATTTATTTATTTATTTATTTATTTATTTATTTATTTATTTATTTATTTATTTATTTATTTATTTATTTATTTATTTATTTATTTATTTATTTATTTATTTATTTATTTATTTATTTATTTATTTATTTATTTATTTATTTATTTATTTATTTATTTATTTATTTATTTATTTATTTATTTATTTATTTATTTATTTATTTATTTATTTATTTATTTATTTGTTTATTTATTTATTTATTTATTTGTATTTATTTATGTATTTATTTATTTATTATTTATTTATTTATTTATTTATTTATTTATTTATTTATTTATTTATTTATTTATTTATTTATTTATTTATTTACTTATTTATTTATTTACTTATTTATTTATTTACTTATTTATTTATTTATTTATTTACTTATTTATTTATTTGTTTATTTATTTGTTTATTTATTTGTTTATTTATTTGTTTGTTTGTTTAGCATAAGCTGTAGTACTGCGTGAGATGCTGCAGTGTCTAACCCTGAAGATACGTTCAACATTCTAGTCAATTTTCGATAGAAAGAAATTTTAAAGATGTAAGACCGTCATCCATGGAAGTATATCATATTATAATGTTTATATCATAATGTTTAATCAAATACATGTTGACATCCTTCGTGATGAATTATTGAATATGTTCATAGAAAACCTCATTTCTCTTCTATCGGTTTTTTCAAAAATATTAGAGAGACTTTTCTACGTACGAATGGAAACCTTTCTCAGTAAACACGACGCGCTTTCAGATTGCCAACATGGATTTAGAAAATCAAAATCAACGGAAACAGCCGTATTTTCTTTTCTTAAAGATGCCGCTTCATCATTGGACCAAAGCGAGGCACCTATTGGATTATTTTTAGATCTCTCAAAAGTCTTTGGCGTCATTGATCATGACATTTTACTTTCAAAATTACCTTCATATGGAATCCGTGGTATTACTCGAGATTGGTTATGTTCGTACCTTCAAAAACGATCTCAGAGAGTGGAAATACCTTACTGGATTGATGGAACATTACGTAGGCACCTTTCCGACTCTTTGGCCATTGCACGTGGAGTTCCTCAAGGATCGATTTTAGGCCCTATTCTGTTCCTACTTTACGTAAACGATATGCCCTCGACGATTTGAAACGGAAGAACGGTTCTCTTTGCGGATGATACGAACATCCTTTGCAATAAAGAAACCGTAAATAGTACAATATCAGATGTTTCAAATTGGTTCCGAAATAACAAATTAATAGTAAACGAAAAGAAAACGGTTTTAATATGCAGTTTTCCATTTCAAATAAACAATTCTGTGCTCCATTGAAAATGAACGGTGTACCATTGACTGATGTTAACGCAACAAAATTTTTAGGTCTCTCAATTCAGTCAAACCTTAAATGGAACGTCCATTTAAATGAATTGAACACAAAATTAAGTTCATTATGTTACGCGTTCAGAATTATTGCAAATTCAGTCAGCCTTCATACTGCTCGTTGTGTATACTTCGCGAATGTTCATTCCCGCCTGAGATATGGCATAATATTCTGGGGAAATACATCTTATAGCTCCCAGACTTTAGATTACAAAAACGAATTGTACGAATAATAACCAAATCCCACCCACGTGATTCTTGTAAGCCTCTCTTCATTAATCTAGGAATTCTACCATTACCGTGTCTTTTTATTTACGAATCAGTGGTTTTTGTGAAAAATGACTTGCTTAAGGGCGGGAATATATTTTCAGAAAATGCCGAAGTCTATTACTATAACACTCGACGTAGAAATCATATTCATCAGGTGACAGTATCAACAGCTCATTACAAAAAAATCACATACAATACATGTACGTTATTTTACAACACTTTGCCTGATGACATTAAACGATTAAATTCAATAGAAAAGTTTAAATCCCAAGTGAAATCGTTTCTGCTGCATAACTGTTTCTATACAATTAGAGACTGTATTGAGCATCACAAGGAAAGTAACATTAGTTTTAGCAGTGATATTTAATGTATTTATTTACCATTTGGACTGTATAAATGAGTATAAACAACCTGTAACAACTATTGTAACACAGCTTCCGGGTCAATGACCCCCATCTCGATCAGGTTTTTCGTCCAGTTTCCCTGATCCATTGAGCAAATGCTGAGATGGCCCCTTGTTTTGCTTCTGGACATAAATGTAACTTCATTTTCTGTGCACGTCTTCTAGAATTCATTGAGAAATATAGTTATTCAAATTATCGTTTTCATGTTGTTGCGGCAGGAAGTATTATTCCTTGACGAAGGACATCATGGATAAGAGCCCAAAATGTATTGCTTTTATATCCTTGAAAATAGATTTTATTACATGGGAGCTATTTTTTTAATTTTATTTTCCAAAATTCATGTCGTATATGACTTAGTGTAGGGATCACAGAATTTCGAAAATGTGCACAGAATTAACTTCTCCCCATAGCACGTCATACACAGTTTTAACTGTTTTTTTTACGTAAAATAAATAAATTAATAAATAAATAAAATAAACCTGTTTTCTTCTTATTGTAAAATACAGTTTCTAACCTACTTTCTATATCGGTTTATTCAATATCAGATTTTAGAATTGAGTATTCAGAATGTTAAATATTTAATAAAAAATATACTTGTGTTTTTTATTACCAATTTCTTCCAGCAAAACACTATATAGCATTCTATTGCTGTAGTTGCAGCAGCGTCTTTGTTCGTCAACATTTCGATAACCTTTCTATTCTCTTTCAAGGGGCAAGTGAACTTTATCCTCAGAGGATCAGACCTGTGAAACTTGTTCTGGTGGCGCTCCTCGCAAACAAAATTGCTATGTGATCGTGAGAAAACTGCCAAGAAGCGTCCGGGAGAATCTAGTGATCCCGAGCCCGTTATATGGTTGCAGGTGAGCCGCACCTACTCGCAGAGGAACTGCCTGGTCGAATGCCGGCTGCAGTTCATCGCGGACAAGTGCAACTGCGTGCCCTACTTCTTCAATGGCGTCAATGGTGAGTACAGTGTACGACGCCTCCATACCACAACGCTGTGCGAAGACTGCTCCTCTTCTCTCTTCTCCTCTCCTAAACTGGCCGTGTTAGCTCAGAACCAGCATTGCTGCTGTCTCTACCGTGATTCTGAACGGGTGGTCCTATGGGTTCGAGTTCCGACGGAGGCGCACCAGCTATTCAGCTGGGTGGAATTCAGCCGCTATTTGAAGTTGAATTATTGCGACCTGCTGCTCTCATTGGTAGTTTTCCTGCATTCACTTCATCTCCCAAGACATCTCCCTTTCGATTTTTACTTTCTCGCCTAACGAAGTACTTTTTAACATGCGAAAGGTTCCCAGTATCTTAAATTTTTCAAGTTGGCCTCACAGACCCTCCAAACCCAGCACTTACAAAGCGGTATCATCTCCATTCTTTTCTCACACATCACGTTGACATATTCTAAGCCAGTAAATCATTTGGAGGTGTTTGACTGTGTTTCCCCCAATGATATTACACTGTGCTATGGTATTTTCCGTGTCTAAGTGTTGTTATGTATTTTATGTTCTTTAGCCAACATCTGTAAGAGCCGAACGGCTAAACGATGTAAATCAAGCTTTCAATAAATTAGTTTGTACGAGAAACAACAAAACGGGTGATCAACAAGTAAAAATCTGACCATCTCTGGCCAACTCAGGTAATCAAATTCTGGGTCTGAGATGTCAGATCAGTTAAGACGTCAAAGTAATTAATCAAATGAAAGTAAAACTATTGGGAATAATATTTTTTCTATTAATTCTAAAACAAAATCAATGAACTTGAGATTCAATTCAATAAGTAGGCATCTTCAAGAAGTTGTATTGAATTTGCCTTATTTTACGTGGCGAGACTCAGGCCATGAGGCCTGCTCTTCCGTCTGACCACGCAAATTTCGCTACGCTTCTTTCACCAACCATGGGAGAAAGAAGGTATTTACTTGGGCGACGAAACAGGCAATTTTGAATTTAGCTCAGAGGCATCATTTAGGCTTGAGGATCTTTTACATGCAGTAAATCTACTAACATGGGACAGCCGGCTTTACTTCCCCTTCGAAGGAAGGCGTACGAAGGATTTTTTCGCCCTTAAAAATCCACGGCTTCGATCGGGTTAGAACCCGCAAACTTGGGTATAGCAGTCCGATACGCTAACCGTTACACCATCGCCGCCGCCGCCGCCGCAAGTCACGCGAGAGCAACAAAAACTAGTCCATGAACAAAATATTAACTGAAACGGAATGTAGGTTTTTGGGCGATCCTTCAAAAATCATAAGTGCAAACTGTGAATATATGCCTGGATTGCATATGTCTATTCATTTTCCCTTTCTTTAGGCTTGCCTGAATAGTAGCTGAGAAGAAACAATTATATACATTAATTGACACATTAATCAAATGCAAGAAGCGATTGCCCTGGAGAGCTGCAGAATAGAATGACGTTTCTTGATTGGAGAATTGATTGTTTTGGAGCATTTTCGATAGGGTATATTCATTCGCCTCAGACAGGCTTGCAGCGTTGAAGCAGTGGTAAATGCTTTTGCACAAAAAGAGCCGACCATTAAACAAAGAGTAAAATGTACAAATAAATATATCTTGCAGGAGTGAACAACTAGAAAGATCATGAACATGTTACAGATATTGTGTAATATTGATATTGTGAATAATTGTTTTGATTTGTACTTGTGTCGTTGCTGTATTAAGTACGGAAGGTGTGAATTAAGAAAACTATTATTATTATTATTATTATTATTATTATTATTATTATTATTATTATTAATATTAATAATAATAATACACTAAACCCTCATTAACACGAATTCCAAGGGACCGAAATTATCGGAGTTCGTGTTATAAAAATTCGTGTTATCCGAGTATTATAAATGTCCGTATCACCGTAATCTGTAACCACCGTAATCACCGTAACCTTGCCGGGACAAAAATTTTGTTCGTGTTACGGCGAAATTCTTGATAAGCGAGTTCGTGCTAACAAGGGTTTAATATATTATTATTTGCGACGGAACACGTCGTCTCTCTTTACGCGACGCGCCGGCATTCGTCAACCTTTGAAGGGTCAGGGCGCTTATACCCCACGAGAAAGATTTCTAGCGTGGGTATCACCAGTAACGTGCGACGTCCTCTCCGCCGCTCTGTCGCCGGGCTCTACCAGTTGTCTATTCTTTTTACGAATTGTTTTACTCTCCCAGGAAACCCTACTTGGTACGTGACTTGGGAAACTCACACACATTTAATAATAGGCGCTACGATTTGCTTGGAAAAATAATTCATTGGTCGAAAGATTCAACAATACAAATTTTATTAAAAAATACAATGTGCAAGCCTCTGCCTTGCACCGGTGTTTAGATTGCAACAAGCAATTTTTCTTTCCTAAACTACTTAAATTACCACTAATCTCATGATTTTATACATTTTTGTATTCATGAAATAACAATCATAAACTTATGTTACCAGCTGGCGCGGATTTGGAATATAGACCTGTTATTTCCTCAAATCTTATTTTGCACACTACTACTTCAATATTAATCTGTTTAACTTTTATGTTACGCTTTCATTCGTAAATTGAACCACTTAAATTTAAGTACAGCTTATGGGAGGCTAGAAATGCCTTCCTGCCCAGATTCAAATTATAAAACAATTTTAAAATGACTTCTAAAACAAAATAAATTTTCCTTTGAATCTAATTTAACATTCAGCTTTCTGACAGTTTTTATAACTTTCACGGGTACTCGCTCTCGTCATCAGTGTCTCGGCGGTGTGTACCTCGGGATTCCACTACTCTTTGGGCAGCGTGCTCCCAGATTCGGAGTCGACGTCGGGACGGGCCGGCGGCGCCTGCCCGCTTCGGGACGGACGGCTGCGCTCCGCACGACTCGTACTGATGCGTCGGCGTCGGCGGTGACCTCTCTAAGTCCACGGCGTTCCCCTCAGGCAGCTCTCCTCCTCACGATGTCCCAATTCTTGTACCACCTTCTCGGATGTGCACCGAGTCGAGTTTTACTCACGTTCGGATAGTCCGTGATAATTTATAATTCTGATTTTCTTCTTCTGGGTAGAAATTCTTCGCAGACGGCTTTCCGGGCGGCGTGCAGTTTGTAACTAGTGGTCCCGCAGTTTTTATTATCAGCTTACGGCACACGTTTCCGCAATTTCACAATACTAGCGTCAGAGTTCTCTCACCGCTCGGGCTCGATTCTACTGAATAATCTTCACCGTTGGAATCAGCCTTCGTGCTACAATTACGGGCCAAATTGTCGTAATGCACTAACAACATTCAACTGCACAGTTCTCGTTGCGACTAGTTGACTTTGCGAAAAGCAATAGTTTTCTGCCACTCGTGAATATTAGAGCACTGTCTGCCTAAGCTCGGCTCAACTACTTTCTTCTCGCACACACCTCTACCGAAAAACTCGTCCGACTTCCACGAAATTTCAGAAGAGAGTGTTCGCTTCCGCGAACACCTGGGATGTCCGATTTCAGACACCTCGCGTGACTGATTCCGACCAATGGCAGCCTCGGGTCTTATCGGCCCTTGCCTAATTGGCTGATATCATGAAGTCACGGGTTTGAACCTAACCGTCGCTGCGCGTCACCCTCTGACGACAACTGCGCGCGTTCTTCAAATCTCACGATGGCTACTCATAGGATGTGGCCATCTCTTGATTAACACATGAGAGGAATGGACTACGTCCGTTTCGTCTCATATTATTATTATTATTATTATTATTATTATTATTATTATTATTATTATTATTATTATTATTATTATTATTATTATTATTATTATTATTATTATTATTATTATTATTATTATTA